>JAOTAV010027213.1:0-21100 GCA_026546445.1 Cyclargus thomasi
GTACTTGCATATTCTTGAATTTGGTGTTGGGTTCCAATTTGTCCTGTTTGTTGCAGTAACCCATAATTTGCGGATTTTTCAATTAGAAAACTGAAATATTATTTTAATTTCATATTATGTTAAAATAACCATGAAATAACCATATATCAATAAATTTCCCCATTTGATGGGTAATTATCATAGGCAATGTCTGGCAACAATGGCATTTTACGCTATTCAAACAAAATATTAAAAGATACAACTAATCCGATATTAACATTAGAAAAATATATGTTATTTAATCATGATATAAATATTTTTATGAAAATTAATCTAGAAAATCTGTGATGCTAGCAAAACTTATCGAAATTTTCTCTAACTTACGTATGAAAACAAATTCAGTCAATTTTTCTTTTGCTATCGCTTTTACATCCAAAGATTACATCGCACCACTGTTTTAACTTTCTGCACAAACACAGCATATAAGAAAGACACTAAACAGAAATTAAAAGGTTGTATTATTGCTTAAAACAATTAAAATTCCTAAAGCCCAGAAACGTGAAAGTTTGTTTAGCACATTACGTGCCTAACATTTCAAAAAAGTAGCCATATGATAAGGGACAATTTGTTTTTTCTCATTCGTACGCAAGCAATACGTAATTAACTAACTCTTCATGTGCGAATGAAAATGAAATATACAGCAGTCTATGGCTTCTCTGTCTACGCACTGAAATGATTTAGTATAAGGAACATATTTCTGAACACACGCATAATATTTTTTATTTTTTTTTAAATACACATCATAGTTTATTCATCCATTTTAACAAGTTCTATGAACGCATGGATAAATGTCAATCAGTACTTACAGATTTTGACAAAAAAATTGTCAGCACCGAAACTGAAGAACTTTTAGGGGAAATAACGCATTTTTCAAGTACTCGCAATTTTTCATTACTTTTTTGTCGAGATTTTGATATATGATGAAATAGTTTTTCGCCAGATAAATATTTCATTTTGTGTTTGTCACGTATTAAATAGTTTAAATCTGTGTTTTGTCGTTTACGGTTTTCTAAGGTAAAGAAACACGCTTGCGATGTCTGTCCCTTATTTTAATTATTTTTTGGGGGTTTATGAAGAGCGGGAATCGAGGAAAATTCAAAGGAAAATGATAAATGACATTTCGAGTAAGCTAATCATTAGTATCCATCTCTTAATTTAAAAAAAGATATATGTTAATATCGACAAATACTCACGCTCGAGAGTGAGATAAAAGTGACATATGTCGACGGCAAATCTTAGACCTGAAGGTCTAGCTTAGGCACTGGTCTCCCAAAGGTATGATGGTATATCTATATCTATCTAAACATAATATAATCATCTATACATATAATAAAACAGTAAAATTGGCGTGTCTGTACATTTAATATTTCTACAAAATAATCAATGTTGGGAAGCTAAGGAACGGTAATAGAACACAAATCGATAGAAATGTTGTTTGTCTGTACGTGCTAACCTCCGGAACTACTGAACGGATTTGAATAGATCTTGTTTTGTTTAGTAGTTTATAACTGTGGGCAACAAATAGTATACTTTTTATCCCGGGAAAATGTACGGTAACCGCGTAACATACAAATGTTTGCGCAACGAAGTTGCGGGCCCAAACTGACAATATAGCAAATTCAAAAAATATATATTAAACTTAATTACTGGTCAAATTCTCAATCTGTGAAAGTTATGTAAGCAAAATTTTGTAATATTGCCATATTTTTTTTTCTACAAGAATTCTACGTTTTTTTGTACAAATATCTATTTTTTCTACTACGACATTGCGCAAAGTAGAAACGTCCAAATTATTTTGTAAATACCTACTTTTACTTCATCATTTTTCAAGCAAAGCCGTCGGTAAAAGTTTGTATTTTTCTTCTCCTAATAAAATAAGTGCTTCTTCGATGAGATTGCTTCCAAATATCGAGTTTGCAAGAGTTTTAGGAGATAGCGGTATCGTCTTGATAGATTGCTGGCGCTACCAAAATGATTCTGGCAAAATTGACCTTACATCTCACACATTATGAGTCATTTTCAATAGTATCAATTTATTTATGTACAGTAGTTGCTCGCTGATCGCCCATCAAAAAGTCTTCAGCTAAGTATGTGATATCAGTATGAGTTGCGGAAATTTAATATAGGTCAGCTTACCTTGATATTAAAACTATAGACATAATTCTAGCGACCCGCCCCGGCTTCACACGGGTGGACATTTATTTTTTAAGCTTTAATTTTAATTAAAAAAAAATTGTAAATTAATTGATATTAAAATGAATGATTCATTTTAATATCAATTAATTTGTTATATCTTTTGTCCGATTAGAAAAAATAATAAAAAATAATTTATAGCTATTAAAATAATAAATATTTTATTTGGATAACGATTAGTATTTGACGATAATATGATCAATAAACATAGGCTAATAATTTTAGTTACTTTTATTCTATGGGAAAGTGGTTATGATTTCCAAAATCTAAATATTTGCTTTTTACTATCCTGGACTTTTTTGTAGGCATTATGGAGTTCTATAACTTTTCTATAGAAGAGAAGAAGAAACTTTTCTAAGAATTCAACCATACATCTCTGGCTATTTAGGCAGCATGCGAGAGAGTGGTAACGTATGGCAGTTTTTTCGACGACTTACTCCACAATTTTCACTACCACAAAAATCCTATCACATAGAGCACATATCTATAAGCATGAGCACATATCTATAAAAAAATTCCATGATGATAGTTTAAAATAAAATTACAGTGCTGGGGGGCTATTTTGACCGTTACAAACCTGCATAGTTTCTGGCAATTCAATATACGGCCAACAATTGCCTTGTTATTTTTCTTGTATTATTCTGTCCGAATTAATCCTAGTTTGGTCGTCTATGAATGGATTTTAAACATGTTGGTGACATTAGGGAACGTAAAACTTCACGTATTTAGTGTCACGTGACTGCTGACTGGCTGGAACTTGACTGAGAAAAAGAGATCATAATAACCCCCCAGATCCGTCTAACAACTTTATAACGTATCAGACAAGGATAAACATTATTCAACTGAAACGCTTGTAATAATGTATCTTTTTATTACCAAGGATTAGTAGAGAGGCAGAATGGATGCGTTCATCGTTCTGCGTAAGCCGTGCACTTCATTAAAGGTTCTCAAAGTAGATGGTGGCACTAGGAGCGTGTTAACCAATTAATAACATCGTCAGATTACGATCTACAAATCACGAACTATCTGACTATTCGCTGAACTACCATTACCGTGTCCCCGTGCTTGCACCCGCCCCGCTTATTCCTCGTCCCACCAAAGAGGCCTGAAAACTCGTACTTCGTTACTTTTTCTTCCATTTGTATCGAGCAATCTTTAAGTCGGGTGCGGCCTATACCTACATATATCCATTCTGCCCCGTCTATGCTTATTTAAAAATAACATTTACAAATTGCTTAACCTAGATTAGACCTATATTTGGTGTTATCAGTAATAGACTAACCCACACTCAGAGACATTAAATGATTACTTTAATTTAATGCACAGTTGTGTGTGGAGTTCTAAGGCCGTGTTCGCTTTCGTAAATTTTGGTGCATGCGCGCACTAAACCTTTTTATTTAACCAATTATAATTGCTTGTCTGGCCATAATTTGTGCTTGACATGTGCATTAAAGGTTATACGGTACGCATGCCGAAAAAATAGGATGGCAGACATGACCTATGTCAAAATCATTTACCTAATTAAAGTTAAGTAATCATCAAATCCCTTTATGTGCAGACTTAAGAGCCTTGTATTAAATATAAGCTCCTTTATTAAGCTATGTACATTGTTGATGATTTGTGCACACGTGAAATAAATAATGCTTAAAATATATAGTGTGCGTTGTGTTTAAAATAGGTGACATTTATATATATATAAGATAAATGATATAAATGAAACTATTTTAAATAAATATAAGGAGCAATAATTAAAGTAAGGGGCAAAGAATTCAGAAAATAATAGTCGTGTACGAAACAAAAATGAAAATAACGATCTTGGTCTAGCTGCAAGCAACGTAGGTTAAATCGTTTTGTTTTCTTTAGTAAAAATCGTAGACAAAGTGGAGTTTGACAATAGTTTTTCGCTAATGTACAAATAATTACATCCTTATTGCTTCCAAAAAAATTGTGTTTGTTTCTTAAGATCAGAGTGCTGAGAAACATTTTTACAATTTTACATTCCATATTATGTTATTGGTTTGGAGAAAGGGAGATAAATGCTGTTATCTAACATATATAAATATAGCTAAAATAAGATAAGTATAAACATCTAGCTTATACTAATTATTTTACTATATTTTTTATTTTAAGCACTTAAATAGCCGATAAAGTAATTAACTATGTAACAATGTGACTAAAAAGCAGTATGAAACAATAAATGACATGAATAAAAAATATATGGATTTGTGGTGTAACCAATTCATAAAAAGCTAATTTTAATTGGCGTAAAGATAATGGCTTTATTTGACAGTTTCTGACGTAAAAGCAAACCAGCTGATGTCACGTGATGTTTCAATACGAAAACACCAATAAGTTGTCAATGCAGATGACAGTTGTTAAATGTCACGTTGACTGGTTGGCTATTAGGGGTCATAATACCAAAATGTATGAAAGTTGGTTTGGGCGTAAACTGCCAGGAAATAAGAGGTCGTAATAAGGCCCCCGATTATGAAAATCCAAAGTCCTTAAGACTCGAACGTGTCGTTATGCCGCGTCCTACTCTTGCGAACGTGAAATGACGTTGTTAGAGTGGGACGGCAGCATTCGGTCCAGTCCAAAGATTTTAATGTGCCGGTTGAGACTATGGGATCCTGGTTCAAACTTCTAGTACGCGAACGATTATAACTTGGTGTCTCTCAGCATAATGGCGGCCTCGTAGGACGGGAGGCCGCTGCGATCGGGCGCGCACCGCGGACACGGCTCCGATACAACCTCCTGAAATATAAGGAATATTTCAATTAAAATAGTCTCAGGCCGTTTGTCCAACGCACGCCGACACCGTCAACGAGATGATATTCGGCCCGATAAGATGCCACTTTATGACACAGACGACACGTGTTATTTGCTCTATCGGCGAGCATAGGAACGGTAGAGCCATGTCGCTAGAAAATGAAACCTATAGTCTAGATCACAAGGTTTCATTTTATCGGTGTCCAAAATAATCTCGTTGACGATAACGGCGTGTTAAAGACAAACGCCGTCAAGGTTTATCATGAATGGCCAATATTGTAAAGGTGTCAGTACATTGTGTGAAAAGAAGGCTAAGGCTCATACACATTGACGCAAAGTCGATGCGTCGCGCGTCGTGACTCTTGACTCGTGATGTTTTTGAGTATACAATACCCATATAGTCCTATTATAAGGCACAAAAAAGACGCGGGTGGATACGCACATTGTGATTTGAGCCTAATGCCTATAGAATACTCGAGGCTGGTTTTCTAAACCGGGGCATCAAGCTAGTTCTCTGTTGAACTGTCTTGGCTAGTTGACATTATCATGTCAATGAATTTACTTAGATTACTAGCTCAGAATTAAGCTAGTTTTGTCTAGGCGAAGCCTGAAATACTAGTTGGACAGCTTACTGACACTGGCTTGGTATCCTGACTTAAAAACTGGCCTGGATACAAGATATCCGGGGCATAAAAGACCTCGTTGGCCTTGATGGTTGAAAAACCATTATCGAGAAGTCTTGAGCAGAAAACAATCGATCATTTGCAATAATTAGATCTAGGGGGGAGGGGTGAGCGCCAAATACTTATCCTATGTCTTAGTTAACACCTTATAACTGAAATCATAAAGATGATAACATAAAGAATATGCCGCATATTTCAGTTTTTGCCCCGCGTAAAAAAAAATTGAAGACCCGGGGCTGTTGCTAACGCCTGTTAGGTAACACGCTGTATCACGTATGCCAAATGCCAATATGGCGGACCGCATCACACAACTTTACCCTGCCATTATATGCAGTGTAACAAAAATTAGTGATAGTAGTACTCTAGCGTGTGTAACATATTTCCCTGATTACGTTCACTGATTACTTTCACAGTGTGTTGCTGAAAGGAAAATAAAAATTTGTGATTCGCATACGCAAGCCCCCAAGTGTCATTAGTTTGTCCATAAAAATGACAAAAAGTTTTTAGCTTTCAGCGTTGCTAATTTTTAAACTCTATATTACATTTTTTTAACGCAGAGAATGAAAACTGTATTTATTATTTAAATTCACTTAAATAAATTTTTGTTTCGTATTTCCACCGAAATACACATATTTTGAACGATCACCCGTTTTTTTAGTTTTGGTAGAGTATTGTACAGACATACTTGTAAATATATTCACTGTTTAATTATGTTTTATATGATGATATATAGGTATAGTGTTATCATATTATAAAACTATAAATAAATATTATAATTAACAATACAAATACAAATTTAATGTAGTTTTCTTAGTTACGAAGCATCATAAAGCATCTCCCTAAGGTTGGCTAGTAGGGAATGCCACAAGGCATTAAGCCCGCTTTTGTAAATATTTGCATAGTGTTTAAATCAGAAAATTATAACGAATACATATACACTTACTACAATACATATACACCTATTTAACACCCTATATTATAAAAAGTTGTTTACGGAGCCACGATAACGTGAAACTAAAAATATAAGACGTCGACATTTTAATAAATCGTCTAAGTGCGAGTAGTAGAGATAAGAGTGGCACTGAAACCGATGATCGTTACACTTTATGGATCCCGCAGGTATCTCGAGTATCGTACGATCTTGGTACTTGCGGCGTGGTAAATGTGTATGTATTCCTATACTGTGCTCGCGGAACAAGCACAGAATAGGAATTATATTACAGAATGATCACTCCGTATAAAAGACCGGAAAGCTGTCAAACCTACGCGCATCGATCTCGGTAGAATCTCGGTAGAGCTACAGTCTACAGTAGAGCGAGTGATACATATGACGCGGATGGTGACGTTTGAAATATGAATTTTGAAATATATGGAAAATTATAATAAATGTAAAAATCATAACGCGCATTATGATGTTTGTGGTTGCCTAAAAGCAAGATTAAGGTACCCGGAATTAACATTTTTTTAAGTAGCGAGAGATTCCGCAAAGCAAGATAAATTATTATTAAAAACAATGATAAATATATACTGTTATTTTGAGTTTACGGCAAACATGAATCATACTTATCTAAGATTGTACTTATAGAGTATGATGAAATAATAATTTCGAGTCAAAAACATACATCCGTAAAATTAGCATTACTGAGAGATTTAAAACAACCATCAATAATTTAAATTACGTATTAAAATTTACAAAACCAGAAAAATGTCCAAGTAGACAAATATAAAAACATTAGCTACCCAATAGGGTGATTAAAATACATACTGCCAAGAGGCAGCCCTGGCACTTGTCAAAAGTCGCGCGGCTGTCATTATCTATTTCGAAGACAGGGCGGGAGTGCACATACTATATATCTTTACTGTGGAACAAATCTTGATACTTCTACCTCGTAAAGGTTGTAATGACAGCGAAATGACGCCGAGATATGTAGAGAACACATCTACAGCCAATCACCTCGTAGCGTCACGAGCTCGTCTCGATTCGTTGGAAAAACCTAAGTAGATTATAATTGCGTACGTACTTATACGCGTAGGTACTTGTAATTAGTATAAAAATAACAATATTCTATCTTCGTTGAAAAGACATATTTAAATTTTGTGCGAGATGCTAACAACCGTTGGTTGAGGTGCGCTAATCCGAAGAGAAGAAAATCTATTGCATTTTCATTTGGAAAAAAAGAAAAAAGTGGCCAAATGTGAGTCGGAGTCGCCTCTGGTGGTTCGGTAGAATTTTTAATATTTCAAGAATATTTTTCATGCAAAAAAATCTACGGAACTAATAAATTTGAATCAATTTATAGCCCAAGCAATTTAAACGCAAAAACGGAAAGCTCTTAGGTTTCTCCTTTTTTGCATAGAACCTTAGTAGAAAATTGGTAGAAACGTTAAGTTTACCATTATAATTAGAATGACTTGATAAGAGGAATTTACAAGGGATCTTTTTTTGCTCCGGAAACCTTGAGGCGAGGCATAATTTAAAGAACTCACCTGTAAGATGCTATCCTTGTGGGACGAAGCCCCTTCAACGACGGTCTCGTAGTCTGGTGGCGGGCCGGGGACATCCTCAACCATCTGCTCCTACAAACATACGTATTTTGTCATTATATATTTACGCCGTCAGGGGGGGAGGGGGAAGGCGAACCTGGGGGACCGCCAAGTGAAATGGGCAAGCCATACAAATGTTCCTTTGTATGGCTTGCCCATTTCAAATGGTGCCTTGCCAATGTATTTGAATTGACGCTAGGGGGTGCCGAATAATTCTCGCCCATGGTGCTGGTGGGACTCCGGTCCTACCGATTATGGTGGAGTCAAAATTAATGATAATGTTTTTGGTAGTTAGTTAACAGATCAATTAAAATTGTTTAATAAATAATTTAACTATATAACAATTTAACTATATAATAATTTAACTATATAACTATTTAATAAATAAGTTAACAGATCAATTAAATTAAACAATTTTAATTGATCTGTTAACTAACTACCAAAAACATTATCATTAATTTTGACTCATAAATTTGCGGGCAAGTTTATTTCTTAGTGCAATGTTTCTAAAATATTTATATACCATTCGATAAGTCGATAAGTTATTATCGATAAGTTATATATAAAAAGTATTTCCAAAATTTTAGCTTCATAACTTTTACATTTTTTTGTTTTAAAGTTTCAAAGTTGCGCGGGTAAGTTTATTTCTTAGTGCAATGTTTCTAAAATATTTATATACCATTCGATAAGTTAGGCAATTAACAACAACTTTTGTTATGAAACCACTTTCATAAATGCAATATTTAATGCAGGTGTCGAACAGAGCCTTCCCACGATGCGTACAATCTACCGGTACGTGACGTAATAATGGAGTATCGTTTTGTATTGAGCGTTTTGGAGTAGGTCTATTGTATGTGATTTTTAAATTGCCATATTTTTTAAGAGAATTTAAGCCATCAAAGACATTTTATCACCGATATATCTATTCTTAAACATCTTGATTACCAATCAGAAAAAAAATGACATATAGCCAATGCTAGTGCTCGCTTGTCATCGTCTGTAATCGCCAATTATGACGATTATCTATAAAAAGAAAACTAAGAGGTGTTCCTCTTTTAGCCAACAAACTTATTTTTAGCTTCCTTTTTTAGAAGACGCTTAAGTTTTCTACACCTGTGAAGTATTTAAATGTTGAAAGGACTTATTTTTTTAGTTAAAAGCTTTTTTATGAATCTTGATAAATTTATTCTTCAGATGAAAGAACATCTTGATAGTGTTATCTCTCCTTTAACTTTAAACCTTAGATTAAGAACGGTTTGAATTTTATTTTATTCTATTTTTGTGATGATGAAAATATTTTGGTGCTCACATTTTACTAATTACTGAGGTGTATCAGTAATTGGTAGTCAGATTTTTTTTTCGATTTCATAGAGCAGCTTTATACATAACCAGTATATATCAGCTCGTTAGTGGACTGACGTCAGTTACTGACTCAATATGAATCTGGATTGGTAAGATCGTGAGGTGTGTATGTGTGTGCGTAATGTGTAATGAGAATTAAAGCCGTTTAAAGGTTTTGGTGAGTGTATGTCCGAAGAAAAATAAATGATAATGTTCTGAAATATTATATGTTTCTGTTTTTTTATTATATGTTTTTGTTATTTAGCACCTTATTCATAAAAACATTTAAACAATGTTTAACTAATAACATTCGCTGTCCCTTTCTATCGTGTGACGTTTTCAATATTCTGCGAATGGTGATTAGTTTAACACTGTTTAAATGTTTTTATGAACTAGAGGTCGCTCTGTGGTCAAAAATCGACCAAAAATTTTTAAATATATCGTGTAGAGGAGATATAAAATATAATCTATCCTCAAATCAATCACAGACTTCAATTTGGCATAAAGGTCTCGTTATCAGGCCACTAAATTTTATTAAAAAAAACAAAACAATAGTTCGTGTAGGATTATCGTGTCATGTCAAAATATTGTAGTGTGTGTAGCGTTTTGCATATCAAAAATATGTATGTATGTTTTCCACGCTCCTCCTCCATATCAACTATATTCGGAAGAAATTCCACGCTTTCACATCTACGTGTCTTTCGTAAAAAGGGGTACAAAATTTTCCGCTCGCGTATTAATATGTAGATAAGGGGGTTAATGTTTTAGTAAGATATAAATAATGCGATGTCAGCACGGAACCCGGATGCACCGTTCCCGATATTCGTGTCTCGTTTATACAGCTTCAGTTCAATGAATACTGAATCTGTATTTGTTTGCGTTACCTAAGTGTATTCGATACTTTATGCGCCATTTTTGCAATTCAAAACGATTTCGCTCGTTGTATGCGGCGGGTTTCATATTTGTGAAGTTTTTAAGATGTTTTTCTCTGTTGGTAATAAAAAAAATATTTACGCGGGGTACAAGGTCGTCTAGACACTAGCTCTGACTGACTTTGAGTCTACCATATAAGAACAGTCACATGAGAGACTAATGTAAGCACTACAGCATCGTCAAATATCTTGTGACCGCTTTTATTGAGCACAATGTTCGTGCAAGCATTCGTGTGTAGTTCGTTGTCAGCGAGTTGATGGGCTTAACGTAAAACAGTGACCAGGTGCGTGTTGACCTCGCCCATGAAGGGTTCCGCAGCAAATAAAGGTAACGTTTTTCTTTTGCACAAGAAAAAAAGGACACTTATACATGGAAGGATGGAGAAGTGAAACGTAAACGAAACTGAAACCCAATCTAAACATGTACGTTAATGAATATTTTTTTTCCTTTACTTTTGCTACACTCTGTATAAGTCAACAAGTAATATTTTATCCGTATACTAAACATTTTAGCTGCTATTGACTTCAAACATCCAAACAAACAAAAATTCACATTAATGCGGAATCCAAACAGATTCCAACGCAATCCGTTTCCGCCACTCCGGTAATGATGACACTTTGACACTTCCATTCCGCGAGTGCGACACAATTGAGGAGGGAATAACACAAGAATGGAACACAATTCAAAGTTAACGAGGAGCGGAGCGGAGGTAATTATGATTAATGCGGTCGTCTCCTCAGGTGGTCCGCGTTTTTTATCGTTCTTTCTCTGTTCCGGCAGTTAGTTTGTAAGGCTCTCACATCGCGCGTCTTCGTTTTTAAAATTAGACCATAGAGTTCAATGTTGAAGACAAAAATAATTATAATATTACTCGTTGATTTGCTCTAGAGTTGAGCGATCGTGGCCTAGTGGGTTAAGACTTTTGGTTCGCACTCTAGACGGTGAAGGTTCAAACCCGGGTGAAGATACCAATGAGATATTTTGCGATCTCTTGTACACAATACGGATGCTCATTTCCGTTGGAGAGCCATGCTTTGGCACAAGTGGGCCGTCCGACCGGAGTGATAACACGACCTCACAGAAAACTGGCGAGAAACGGCGTTGTGCTTTGTTTCGTCCAGTGAGTGAGTTAACCGGTGGCCCAACTTCCCTAATCCCCTATCCCTATTCCCATTCCCTAATACTATTTGCTCATAAAAGTCCGGCAACGCACTTGCGACCCTTCGAATGTCGCGAGTGTCCATGGGCGACGGCAGTTGCTTTCCATCAGGTAACTCGCAGGTCTGCTCGCTTGCCCTCTAAATATCATAAAAAAGAGCCTAAAACATATCCAATGCGTCAGAAACGAAGCATACGGATCGGACGGAGTAGAGACATTCTGCACTCGGATTTGTTCAATTCATACTTAGTAAATTACCCATGATGGATTGGACGTCAACAAGCCCAAAAACTACAAAACTGCCTTTGTTAGTAGTGTTGTAACTTCGGCTTAAACCTATAATCTTTGGCCAAACTGTGATTTTAAAAATCATCGAAATCGACATACGATTAATCGCTATAGAACTAAGGTCGGAATTTAACTGTTGTTTAATATTTTACAGTCAACATCACTTGTTTTTTATAAAGACTTAAATTACCTACTTAGTTCCATATACTCTGCCGTAATCGTTTTGATCGGAAAACATGTGTTACGTTCACAAAAAGGTTTATCTTGACTCTTCTGGACCTTCGTCAAGGTGATGGGCGTATTCGAGTTTATAATGCTGTCTGCCTATACGCTTCGGTGGCTATGCAATATAAAGTGGAAAAATCACATCAACCCTTGTATTTTACTGCTCAGGTGTATTAAAAGGTAATAAGGTGGTTAACCGAGAACCGAACCCTTCCTTTGATAACCGAGTATCGTAGACGGGCGTACACAAACTACGTAAAATATTGAGGGATGTTTCACTACTTGCTGATAAATGTCGGATAGACTATACACAACGTTACTGTTTTATCTGTAAGATAAGTTGGGAATAGCCTAAACGGCGCTTTTTAGGACGAGGTTAAACAGGCTCTAAGACGGAACCCTTTAAATTTTTCTTGTCGAATCTAATGGGTAGAGAAGTTCTCATAAATACATTAATAGAAATACAAAGGCCACTTAGCTATAATGCTTAGATAAATACATTTTGTCGTTTTTCTTGCAAACAACTACTAATTTTGCAAAACGGTAATTTCACAATTAACTCAAATTGATTTTGACGTAGCCATTTTATTTTTGATAAATATTATTGTCTACAAATTGTACTAAAGTATATTTCAGAGCAATTCCTTCAAAAAGCAACTACCGCCGCCCATGGATACTAGCTACATCAGAAGAGGTATGTTAGTTATGTTACTTATGCGCTTACGTCTAAATTGTTGTGTTCATCCACAAAAATACTAATCCTTCTTAATTAGTATTTTTATGGATTAATAATAATTAAAGGTGTGAGTGGATCATGTGGATAACTAACCAAGATAGGAAACGTTTTCAAATCTTTCCTATCTCGGGTTCTGAAAACATCTATTAACTCGATATAAGCTATAAGCTGTAAACCGTCTTTTATAGACTCTACAGATATCTTAAACTCCTACCTACTTTATCTTTATATAGCACTACGGCTATAATGGCCAGTGTAAAGTAAAGGCGGGAAATCAATTTTCTTGTTCCAATTATATTTTTAACGCAACGTTACATAATATCTTCAAGTCTAGTCAAAGTCAAGGCAAAACGTGAGTCAAAGCGTCAATTCAGTCAATTTAGTAAAGTTTCGGAGTTTTGGAGGGATACATAAAATATATGTGATTGATTGTACTGTTGATTCATGGTGGAAATTCATGTTCATACTCAATGAAACACACTTTTCTTGCACTTTTTCCACTACATTTTCTTAGATTTTACAGATTTTTAAAAATTACTCGACCGGTTTCGAAATATCACTTGCTCACACTTGTGCATGAAAATTAATGGTTGATATTCTGTCACTATAATGCATTAAAACCCGAAACAAAACAAATTTAGCGAAGAAATACAAAACACACACATCACTTTTTCACGTCCCGCCGAAACTCCTTCCTACTCCTACTGATACAGCGTAATTACTTTTTTATGATGTGCTGTTCAGTATAATTTCCTGGAGGAAATTAGGTTCGTTTTAGGTTGGCGTTAGCGGTCGTTGACAAAGCCTAAACATTTGGTCGGGATAGGTAAGCCCGTTCTAGAGATTTCTTGAAATTTTCATAAGGTGACTTTGACAGAGGGTTAACGCTACAGCCTCAATAGATCGATAGAACAATACCAGATGGATTGCCTGATGTTGTCAGTTGTGATTTGTCATGAGTCCCATAGCCAGCGCGTTTTCGTAATCTTTTCTTTATAGGATCACCGTTCAAAAGTATGCAATCGACATAAGCGTTCGATATTCGCTGGGTGCGATGTAGTGTATGTATTGTATAGTTATTAATTATTTTCTACTAGTTGGTGCCCGCAACTTCGTTGCCGAAAAATTTTTATATTTTATGCGGGAACCGTACATTTTTCTGGGATAAAAAGTACCCGATAAGTTGCCCAGACGCGCACAAACAGACAACATTTTTTCTGTCGATTTGTGCTCTATTACTGTATCTTAGCTCCCCAACATTGATTATTTTGTAAAAATACTAAATGTAAAGTATAATACAATAATGTATACCTAGGTTTTTTTATTGTACTGGGACTTGAAAGTGTTTTTTCCGTAAATAAAGATAGATAAAGATTTTTAAAATGTGCATTTTATTTAATTCGGCTAAGCAACCTCTACTTAGCCGAATTAAAGATTATGCACATTTTAAAAATTGCCAGATTTGTTATAATACACTAATACGTAGCATTTTCTTTCCAGATGCACGGAGGAACAATAAGAGTACCCTGGCTCTCGGTGTAAAGGTGAGTTAGTGGGGCTGGATATTGAGCGCGGCTCCTGGACTATAAACCTTTCAATAAGACAACGACCGCTCCGAGACTATTTGTAGAAAATACTGTTAGTGAGGTCTAAAAGGTTTTTCTTCGAAGTGTGAGAAAAGGGATGAGTTACAAAATAGACAAAAAAAACTAATCGCAAAAAAACTTCGATTGCTGCTACCTTCACAGTGATATCACTATATTAGCTGTTGCCCGCGACTGCGTCTGCTTCTGTCTTTCATTACTGCACGGCTCCTTTTTGTCGTAGGGAGATGATATATGCCTTTGGACTTCCTCGGTAAATGGAATAACCAACACAAAAAGAATTTGTCAATCCAGCCACTAGTTTCTGAGATTAGCGCGTTGAAACAAATTGACTTTTTAGCTTTATATTATTAAGTATAGATAATACAAGTCAATTGTTCAGGGTTTGTATGTCATATAGTGGTCACTGTTAAAGAGCAACGCTGAAAGAGACATAGTTTTTTTTTGCTTTCCGTGCCACAACTTTTACAGCGATATACGAAACACATACACGCCCTATCGTATTATAACTTAGTTTAGTCACATAAATAATTTTAAAAAAATATATATCGACTGGCTATGAATAAATATCTTCGTTAGTACCAATATAACCACAATAGAAAGACATAGCTGTTGAAAGAGTGTTTTATGAATGACTGTTTGTGTTTCATAGTTAGCAAACATTAGGTGCTAATGGCGAATAACGAAGAAAACAAGAGAAAGCATCGAATGTCGCGCTTAGTTGCGATGTATAAAATAAAATATATCCGTACAAAACTGCATCGCAACATATCACGACATTCGGTGTGAACAATCCTTATTCTTGTTTACTTTTCATCGTTATTCGCCATTAGCACCTAATGTTTGCTAACTATGAAACACAAACAGTCATTCATAAAATACCCTTTCAACAGCTATGTCTTTCTATTGTGGTTTGGTACTAACGAAGAAATTTATTCATAGCCAGTTGATATATATTTTTTTTTAAATTATTTATTGTCGGATCAAAATCACTTCTGCGCGGAATTTCCTACAAATATTGACTTTTTTTATGAATATTTGTGGCAACTTAAGGCCTAGTTCCTACTACGCTCAAGCTATAGCTTTTTTTAAACTTAAATCTGAATTGGAAAACTTAAAATCGCTATAGAATTGGAATGTTAATCGATATAATATTGGAATATTTCGAGCATATAACCAAAAGAGCGGAAATGTTATCAGTTTTGTTCCAAAAAAAATTCCCCCAAAACCACTGCGCTCTGAGTTGTCGGAAATATCCGGGTACTTACGTGCTGTTTTAGTGCGAGCGTTAGTGTGTTGGCGGTTAATTTATGAGTTGTAATAAACTGATAAGATTCGGACACGGATGGCTCACATTTTTTCTCGATGGAATATTTTGACACTATCATTATGAATATGACATATTAACGGGAGAATCAATAGTCATTAAGATTGCTATCATTGAGTCTGAATTTCAGCGTATATACCTGCGTACTTTCACTGTGAAGAGAGCTAGGGTTGTTACACTTTAGATTTTTCATACGTTTATGTTTTTCGTACGAGGACACCTGAATTATTGATTTCGTTTAAATTTTATTATTGATTAGTAAAGTATAAATGCAACTTAGTATTTTGTGAAAATTTCAAGTACCTGTAACCATTTTTGATACCGAGCAAAAATAGCAAAAACAATAACTTTGTTATAAAGCCCCTCTTTTTTATTGAATTTATTTTGGTTCTAGTATTTGTTGTTGCATCGGCAACACAAGTACATAATCTGTGAAAATTCCATGTCCTAACTATAACCGTTCTTGAGATATTGCCTGGAGACAAACAGACGGATAAACAGACAGACGTAAAAGACAAACAGACATCGAAGTCTTAGTAATAGGGTCCTGTACGAGTATTTACCCTTTCGGTACAGAATCCTAAAAACGTATGAGTCGTTTAAAAGTTGTGGGGTGCTGAAAGTGAAGATACCTATCTATTATAAAATGTATTGTTAAAGCTTTTTTAAATTTTGAATATATGCCCCCTCATTCATACAATATTTAAACAGCGTTTAACTAATCAAGATTGGCTGTCCCTTTCTGTCGTGTGGCGTTTTCAATATTCCAGAAAACGACTGCGAATCTTGATCAGTTAAACACTGTTTAAATATTTTTATGAATAAGAGGGGGTAATTATTAAAAATCATCTACATTAAAATTTATTAATGCACAGGCACACAGCCACCCCTAGCTCACGAGCGAAAATGATGAATTTGTAAAGAATATGTAAATGCGTATAATGAAGTCGACTATGCGAGTTGATGAATGATGATTGCGTCGGTAAATACGATCGTAACTGATTCTTATATTTGCGCTATTTATTTGTGATGACGGCCATTTTGAATATCAATTATCAGACAGTTTGATAGGTTTTAATGCTCAAGATATATGAGACTACTTTTAAGATAGGATGCTTCTTTATGCTATTCCAGAAATTAAAACAGTTTTGATTTGTATTTGTGTTTGCTTTCAGTGCGGCTACTTTCACAATGAACTCTACAGGTAGTTTGTTAGACCCTGTATATTACAGATATAGTACTGTATAGTGCCTGTTGAGTATAAAATTGTCGTATTTTAAGTATTATATTAACAATACCCAACAAAGTGGACACGGGACAGCTACAAACAAAACAATATTTTACGGGTTCGGGACTCGACAAGTTATTATGATAGATTTGATGTAACTCAGTCAATATGAGTACTGTTTTGAAAAATTATTGACCTAAACTTTGTTCAGAAAACCCTCCTTTCAGCATTTCAATCAGAAACAAAATCCGATCACACCTTTCCGAGATTAGCACGAACATACAGATCGATAATGTGTAGTGACTGTCGTGTTATGTAATAAAGCTAACAGGCTCACATCAACAAATAAAAGTCACATGAAACAAAGCGTATTCATTACAGCATCCATTAGCACCGCGAGGAGTGCCGAGCGTCGTAATCTCAGACTTAGCGTCTATTGTAACGCCTAGACTAGCCTATAGTACTTCTCATCCGAACCTAGAACAACACGCCTTTGCATTATATGAAAAGTTAGCATCTAGCATTTTTTCAGAATATTAATCAAGGTAGCCTGTGTTACTCTCCATCCTGTTAACTAAGTCTATTCAAATAATCAGATTGTTTGGTTGTTTCTTCGGTGTTCATGACGGAAAAGACAAACACGCTTTCTCGTTAATAATGTTAGTATAAATATACCTAAGTATACCACTTAGGTTTTAATTCTTTGCCAACGGGAATGGATGAAATTATTTTCAATACTTAGAAAATTTAATACATATGAACACAACAGGTTATTTGACACTTTTTGCAAAAGTAGACAAATTTATTTCTAAAATAGCCACTTTTCAGTGATTAATAAAGTTATTTCCTCAAAATAACCTCGCTAAACAGTCATAAAAGAACTTTAAAATGTATGTAGTTTTTAATGGCGAAAACGCAGTCCGCTAAAGAAACAACTACTTTTATTTTTACTTTTCTTTTCATAACATTCATTAAATTCAAAAGAGGTTTTAAAAATCAACCTTTAATTTAAAACCCCCTTTCTGAGTTTAATAACAAAGAACTTAAAAATATGAACATGTTTCACACCACATTCGTCCTTATATTTTGTTTTGGATTTAGTGACGTCACAGACTCTCGTGGTGGACAGCTATTCTGATCACGTGATATACAAATTAAAAAAGGGCAATTTTAAAAATTGAAATTCTAAATTCATATCCTATCTAATTATACTAACGAAATTTATTTAGCTATTTCATTTATTAAACATAATGTGAAATTTAAAAATATAGTTTATTTGCACTTTAAAAAACATGTACAATGTTTTGTCACTCGCCTCGTGGTTTAGACTATATATACCTGTCTAGCAACAATTTAATACGCGCTGGCTGTATTGGGAAATCGCCTGAAAATAACTGTACACACCTAGTAATGTGATTTTTATCTGTGACACCGCCCCGGGGCCGGCAACACGGAATTTTTATTTATTTATTTCGGGCATCATAGACTCATAATATAAATACCTTAAAACTAACCGTTTTAGCTGACCAATAGATACAGTTTATTGTACTTCTAATCTTAAAATTTCTAACTAAAAGATTGGAATAACTTAGTATTTCGAACTAATTGGCGATTCTAGCGATCTAGAACTTTGTAATGTACGTCAAAAATTGCTTATATTCGATTTGTGTAAAAAAGGACGGCATAAATTTTTTAACTTTTAATTTTTATACAAAACTGTCAGAATATTAAAAATATACAAATAAAGTCAGCTGCTAAATTTTATGCCAGTGGTAGAAATGTACTCTTAAATTTTTATTTCTTGTATAAAGTGTTATGGGTTAGCCATGTTAACGATGCCCCATGCTGTAAACATCGTCCTTGAATATAACATGAATCTGATTTTATATAAAGCGATATCGTACCAGCAGAAACGATATCCATTCCACGTAATGTTTCTACGAAAAATATTTTTTACGTCAACGATATTGTGCAGGTTGTCATTTAAAATAAGTAGAAAAAATCAGTGACAATAAATTCCGTCATTTAATAATACAAAATATGTGGAAACTGATCTGTGAAAATATTTCCCATTTTTACCTCACTTTTAAACGGCTCAACTGATTTTTAACAAACATGACGTTTAAAAACTTTCCCACAAAGGTCACCTTTGTCAAGTAATAAAATAGTAACACAGTGTCGCAGCATAGTCTGTCGGGATCACACGTTCGTTACTGTTTACTGTGCATCGCGTTATCGATACCGAACCAGTTTGCCGTGCGCGCGCGGCGAGCCTGCCTAGTGCAGCTCGGGCTGGTAATAATATTATTCCATGGCTGATGAAGGTTTAATTCAAGATGCAGACGGAGTTTATGTCAATCTGACGGTTGATGATGGAGAGGAGATGAGAAGTAATAGTATTGAGGAACAAACACAATATATGGCAAGGAGTGAAAGTATGGAAAGTATGAATGAAATTTGTAGACCAGAGAAACGAAGGCGCAGTATTGATGAGGAGGAAATTTGGACTCAGGTTACTAGGAGCGGTAAAAAAATAATAAGAGAGACGAGTGAAAAATCAAGGGTTGCATCTGAAAATGAAATAGAAGTTTGCATTACTAGTAAAGAAATTCTTCCAAAACAGTTTGCTCTCGCACGTATCCTTCAAGCAGAACAAATAATAGGTATATCTCGAGTAAAGTATGTTAACCCCTATAAAGTGTTGGTTACATTTGATACCGAGGACAATTCAAATCGACTATGCCTTAATAAAAATTTCATAGATAAAGGATGGAAATGTCAGAAGACATTAGAAGTAGGTTTGTCATATGGAGTTTTAAGGAATTGCGAAACAGATTTCGATGACAAACAAATTTTAGAGAGCTTATCTTCGCCTACTGCTGATATTATTTCTTTAAGAAGGTTGAATTACAAAGATGCGGAAGGAAAATGGACACCTAGTGAAAGTATTCGAATTTGTTTTAAGGGTTCAACATTACCTTCATTCGTATACATTCATGGCATTAAAACTAAAATTGAAAAATTTAGATTCCCTGTAACTCAGTGCTCGAAATGCTGGCGTTTCGGGCATCCAGGAAAATTGTGCCCAAGTCGTAAAGTTACTTGTCCTAAATGCAGCAATAATCATGTAAATTGCGATACACAAATGTACAAATGTGTAAACTGCGGTGGAAAACATATGGCTTTGTTTAAACTTTGCCCAGCGTATTTAAAAGAGAAGAAAGTGCGAGATATAATGGCTGAATTAAATTGTTCATATAGAATGGCTCTTAATATGTATGCTCCATCTTCGCCTGATAAATCACCGATTCTGAATATTCCAAATGTAAATGATACCTCACAATTCCCGTCAGTGTCTTTTGCTTTACAAGATGAACCGGCCATTATGGAAATAGAAACCCCCAGATATTCTGAAGTTTTGAAGATGTCTGATAATAAAAATAAACCTAAGAAAAAACCTAAAATGTCCCACAAAAAAGAAACCCCTGCTAAACCTGTTCGGGAGAATAATTCTTCAAGCTGTGATACAGATTACTCGGAGGATGAAAAAATACTTGAAAATAATAATAGTGAAGTCAATAATACCGTTAAACAAGGGGATAGGTCGTCTTTATTAAACCGTATGAAGGAAGTTTTGTATAAGAAAAAATACGATGTGATGACTAAAATTATTAAGATAGCAAAAATAATTGGTCAGTGGTTGGTATCTGCTATTAAGAAACATATCACAAAAATTGACATCTTTAATACGTTATTTAATGGATAGCACATCTAAAAATATAAAATTAAACATTCTTCAGTGGAACGCACAAAGTATTAGACCGAAACTTGTAGATTTTGAGCTTCTTTTATCACAGGAAAAGATTCACATTGCAGCTGTATGTGAAACCTGGTTAGAACCCAATAATCCCTTACATATTTCTGGATACAACATCTATAGACAAGACAGAGTTGATGGCTACGGTGGTACTGCTATTTTTGTTCATCAATCGATTAAATCACAAATTATCCAAGTGTATGATATTAACAGT
>JAOTAV010027224.1:0-21099 GCA_026546445.1 Cyclargus thomasi
CACGATCTGTATCTGTTTCCATTTCTCTGATTGTACAATCAGAGAAGTTGACATATTCCGACCAAATGATGTAGGTCCGTCAACTGGCTCTCTTTCAGTTTCCTCCATTATACTTAAATACGCTCAAAGGCCAATTTTCTTCATACTTTGGGTTATCCGGATTTTCGATTATCCGAATGCCTATTGACAGCTATTAATCCGGTTAATTGAGTTTCTACTGTAGATGGAAATTTTTGTAACGTCAAACGAGATAACTAGAGAGATGAATAATGCTATTAAATTACGTAGAGTACTGAGGTAAATTTTTGGATTGACAGCCGTTGATAGTAATATGCGTATAAGAAGACATTGTGGTGAGAGTGGAGGTCTATGGTTTTAGTATGATAAGTACTGGATAATCTATTATATAAAAATAAGTCGGCTTTTCCTTCCTGACAATATAAATTCAGAATGCTCTAACCGATTTTCACGGTTTTGCATTCGTTGGAAAGGTGTCAGGTTCCTTGAGGTTTGTAGTAAAAAAACGGGCATCAGCTAGTGCAATTTAATTGAAATCGTCAACATTTGAAGCATCTTGTATACAGACATGTTGGGTCTTCACCAGGTAAACAGATTGTATTGTCTGACCAGATGTTGCCAATATCAACAAAGTTTCACGTATTATGACGTCACTTTCTATTGTTTTAATTCACGAAAATATTTTAATTGTGTGCGTAATACGAATGTGAAATCTAAAAAGAGAAATCTGCCGACGAACTGATGCGCGAATCTCAAGAACAACCGTGACTTACTCTCTGAAATAAGGGACAAAGACTTTTTAAAAATGGAATTTGAATTAAATTAAAGTATTAAATTTAAATTCTAACAAAGGAATAAAGTGCCAATGAGCGCGGATGTAGCCAGTTATACTCATCAACTGTTATGATGCTAATGTTTTCAGTAATAAAAGTTTTTATGCTAACAACATGACTAATAAGGTTTTATACAAACTCGGAATAAATTAGAGAACGTGTAATATTAATTTAACTGTGTTTAACGTAACAGGTAATTTATGATTTTTTTAATAAATTCTCAATTTGGACTTTAATAATGAGAGATATACACTATGTTTATGATTTTGATTAATTCTAAAGCACACGTATTTCTTTTAGTATTTTGTTTTTCAGATGTTGTTTGTATTTCAGACGGCAAAAGGTTGATTGTCTTCTTTTCAATAATTCGTGGATTGCAAAAAAAATCCAAATGATTGAGCACACCCATTAAAAAAATAGACAACAAAACGGCGGAGCTATGGTTGAACATACATAAAAAAAAAAAAAATCCACAGCCGAACATATTAACCTCCTCGTTTTTGGAAGTCGGTTAAAAACTCACCAATGAAGTAGACGGAGATCGTGCAAAAACCGTTAAACTCTACAAGCCACAACAATCCCGAACCACCCGTTTAGAAAAAAACCGTAGGTGGTCTTGCAAAAACCGCATCAAACGAATATAGGACATATGCATGTCGAAATACAGCCAAAAATTGTATTTAGGTTAGATACTGACAAAGAAATGTAGGTATACATAATATGAATGCTTATTTCCGTTTGAAATTTAAAACCGTGCGATTGTTCTACTTTTCAATTGAACAATAAAAACATAATGGAATGCGCGTAAATAAAAAAATACTGTCAACAAGAATCGCACTAGCTTCATCGTTTGTGCCAAAACAAAAAGTTCAATGAACTGTGATAGTGAATCTCAAAAGTTTGTTGATCGTTTGATACAAGGGAAAAGAGATATAAATTAGTACCAAATAAAATATTAAGATATGAACAAGATAATGGTTGATGAGGATTAACCATTCAAATTTAAAATTGAGAATAATGAAGTTTCCAATGCAATATTAATTTTTACTTCCTCAAGCGTACAGCTATATGATCTTTTGAACAAGTTGAAAGTTATAAAAGCATATGAATTCACAACATTAGAGGTGGAGCATCACAGTCTTTTAGCATTACAAAATCCTCAGTAATTTCCGGCACGGGTACAAAGTTGTCTGTACTAGTTAAGTGAGTTTTTTCAACGTCTTGTTTCTAAGTGTGAATGAGTTTCTTACTTGAATAGTTCGCATTATCCAGAGAACATAAAGAACATTATCAGGATATCCGAATGGACAATACAGATGATGTTGAAAATACAATATTGTTTTATCTGAAGAAAAATATTAAAAGAAATCAATGTATTTTAAATGAATTATTTAAGTTAGTACGTAAATGACAGAATAGGAAATTAGGTAAAACCACTTAGCATTTACTCCCTTATTCATAAACATATTTAAACAGTGTTTAACTAATCAAGTTTTGCAGTCCTGGGGGGCTATTATGACTATTACAAACCTGCGTGGTTCCAGGCAATTCAATATACGGCCAACAATTGCCTTGCTCTTACTTACTTTTTTCGTATTACAATGACTTATTAGAATAATAATTGAATTAATCCTAGTTTGGTTGTCTATGAATGGATTTTAAACATGTTGGTGACATTAGGGAACGTCAAACTTCACGTATTTAGTGTCACGTGACTGCTGACTGGCTGGAACTTTACTGGGAATAAGAGGTCATAATAACCCCCCTGTTCCGAAATATTAAAAACGTCACACGTAGAAAGGGATAGCGAATCAATGAAAAAATGATTTTAGTTAAACACTGGTTAAATATTTTTATGAATAATGGGGTTAATGTTTTAGTGTAATATTGTTCCCGACTTTATGAAAATTGAAGTAATGTAATAAACAAGTATAGTTGCAGGTCTTAAACAAACGCACAAGGAACCGCCAATGACCAACGGCGAAATCAACAGGGGACGGTGGATCCTTTGTATGGTAATGTAAAAGCTGGTGGTCCTATAGCTTTCGACCATATTCGCATACAATAAATCTTCCACCTGCTAGTGAAAAGACCGGAGAAAGTGTACCAGCGCCATTTGGGTCTCGACCTCAAACCTCAACCGCCACTTTTTTACTTGCAAACTCTTCCAAACCGGTTGGATCTTGCTCGCTTCTTGACCGTGAACTATTACCACACAATTGTATACCCTATCATGTGTGTGTTAAACTTTATATTGCGCTGCGTCGATAGAAAATCTCGCGAGTTTTGTCTTCAAATTAAGTGAAACTTTAGTCATTTCACTTGTACGAAAATCATTATTTATAACTTTTATATTTTTAACGTTACATATTTCAGTTTTAATTTCACTGAAATCTTGCGTCAACAGTTTCCACTAAACAATAATAACATAGTTTTCTATAGTAAGTACATACATAGATTCATTCCATGCTTGGTTTGATTCCTTCATTCAAACCCTGGAACGTTTGTAATTCTTTTGCAAAACAAAAAAAAAAATAACATTCTTTCCAAGAATTTCTTTTCCAGAAAAACTGGCGTACCCATAACTATCCCTTCTGCGAAAGATCATCAAAGCGTTACGGTAAGGCGCAGGTTTTCAAGGACATTTCAACTGCCAGTAGCTATACCACAGTTAGAAGCAAGTCGGTAAGGAAGGCACGCATCGGTAGATTTTGTTTTATTTGACTTATGAAAATTCGTGGTTATAGCTACTAGCCACAATGTGTGCTATGTAGTTGTCAACATGAATTTTATAAAAATAACTAGCTGACTCCGCAAACGTTGTTTTGCCAAAAAAAATTAGGGCTGTACCATCCCTAACATTTAGGGGGATGAAAAATAGATGTTGGCCGATTCTCATAGATACTGGATAAGCACAAAAAAATTCATCAAAATCGGTTAAGCCGTTTCGGTGGAGTATGGCAACGAAAACTGTGTCACGAGATTTTTTTTATATTAGACTAGTTGATCCCGCAGACGTTGTCCTGCCGAGCTATTTTCTGAATCTAAACCATTCTCAGACCCCCATGAACACACAAAAAATTTCATCAAAATCGGTCCAGTCGTTTAAGAGAAGTTCAGTGACATACACGCTCACAGAATAATTATATATATTAAGATTTTAAGTCATTTGCAAAGACAAAGAATAAGAATGGTTCCTTAGACCTTCTCATTATCAATTTTGTAGGTACCTCTACGTTTTTGTCAGTGTTCTTGCGGTTCAATCTCAAATTTACATTCTGGAATCAATCTCAAATTTACAATGGATCAGGTCCATTTAATTTTGTGTACTCACTTTTGCTACATTAAGATTGTTTGTTGCAGAGATTTAAGGGATTTACCTGATGAAAGAACTAACATAACGGAAGTTTGAAAAGTAAACATTGTTTTAGTCAGTGTTTGAACAATCAAAGGATTATGTCTTGCAATCAACGAGTCGAATGATAAGATAACGGTAGTATTAAAAGCTAATAATGCAGTTTATGGTGTACAATAAAACATCGTGACATTGATCCTAGTCACACCTTGGGCTTAGACTACTTTGGATCATTTTAACATTGTCTGTAATATCGTCACTGGAACGGCAAAATTACTTCGACAAAAAACCCTGTGGAAGTATTTTTGCCTTTTCAGTGACAATATGAGACTAAACTGTCTCGAAACTGTTAATATAAGCATTTTGCATTATTTTAGTCCAGTGATAATATTCAGAGCACTGAATACTCAGTGCAGTTCCAGTATGAGTTTCTAAAACTTTACTTCTTTTCGTAATAGTATAAACAGAACTATATAAACTGTTGCAAAAGAGCGGTAAGGCTTTCTATTTTTATAAATTCACGCTAAATTTGCATAGGTATACTAAGTATAGCGCACTTTATGAAAGCAAAACGATTAATCTGCAAAATTGACTTTTCTACTGCACATCCTGCGAGTTTAGCATATTCTTGTCTTGCTATACACGAATATGCTCAGTTTTCAAATTCCTTTAACAGCTTAGACAAAATGGCAGATTGTCAAAAATGTCAGTTCATTGCAAAAATCTGTCAGTTCATTCCAAAAATTTGTCGGTTCATTCCTAAAATCTGTCAGTTTAACAAAAATCTGTCATTTCTTTTATTTATATGGTGGTTATGTTACACCTGCTGCAGTTCAAACTTGATACAAGTATAAATAAAAAGAGTAGAGATTAACATTTTTTTTTAAGAAACATTTAGTTACAATCGTAAGTGTCGGAGTGTCGGAAGCGTTTAAATTAAAACCTGTTAATTTTCGCCGATAGCTATCTTGTTTCAAACCTGCTAGCAGTTTCGAATATCAACCATTTTGGAATATACCTAATAAAAATTAATCTTATCATGCCACATTCTAAGTTATTTACTGAATTTGACTACCTGAACAGGTTTTACTAGCAAGATCATTGCCAAGCAGAAATTAAAACATTTTACTTCGGGTTTCTTGGTGTCGAATGTTTTAATAGTTCCATCGAAGAAATTAATTCCTAGCCAGTTGAGGGAACTACGTCATATGGTTTGACATAATATAAGTTGCGACCCAATTAGTTACTAGATCCGCTATCTAGCAATCAATCAACTTCAATAAGAAGAGCATGCAAAACTGTAAATTTTACTTGCTTACCTTTTCATACCTATTACATACAAAAATTTTGTTTTATGATTCCCAAATTATTTAAATAAGATGCACGTCTACTAACTTTCTCTAAAATATTTTTTTCTAATTTTAATTATTAAAAATGTAATTGTATTCGCTTTTTTAAGGCAAAATAACTTTTAATTTTTTTTTATTAAATGAGAAGAAAAAATGTAAAACAAAGAAAAAAGATTTATAAAATGTTATTATATCAATCTGATAAACTAATATTATATATAAGTTTATCAGATTGATATAATTGTTATCACCAGATGATAATAATTTATGCAATCGCAATAAACCCTTGAAAATTTCTCACCTTGAATGTTTCGGCAAACCGCTTGGAAGAAATTTAAAAAACTCAACACACTCACATGGAAAAGTTAAATACAAAATAATTGTTATATAATAAAAAAAAATACTGGTTACGGATTGAAAAGGGGCACCGAACAAAAAAAGTAAAGTTCAATATTCTCAACGGAATGCTTGCATTTCGAGTCGCCGAAGTTTCGATGGGATAGATTTAATGAAATTCCATCGAAACTCAACACTGCACACGCGATATTATTGTTTCGTAAACTTCACTGTTTTTATTAACACTAGAATGCAAAGTTTTTTTTTTCGACAAAAGTCTGCCACTACGCACCGCGGCAGCGACACGTCCGCGCATCACCGAGGTCGAAACCAATATGGCCGCCGAGCGAAGGCGAAGAAATTGTGACTCACTCAAGGCGAAATTCACCGCGACTGCACCGAGGATTTTAGTGCATTTTGACGAATAAAATTATTTTGATCGTTTTTTACGGAACGCTCGATTTATGTAGTCCATTTTTGGTAATCAATAAAATTTAAGTGCGCAAGGGCATACAAAACCAAGCTCTACCGCAGCTTTATGACTATTTTTTGTACCAAAAAATAAAATTTCAAAATCGCAAATATTTTTTTTTGCTGACCGAAGAAAATACTTGCTTGAAATTTTTAAGAAAACAAACAACTGTCTTTTTTGTAAATTGTCAGTTGTGTATTGTTTGCGTGCTCTACATGTCCTAATTTTTCAAAATTTCCGTAAATTACAGTTACTTATATATTAATGATTTGAAATCTTTGTCATTATGGCTTTAGATTTAGTGAGTATAGCTCAGCCTCACTATATTCCTGGGTAAGTTTATTTAAATACTTCTCTATCTGCTAACTAACTTAGCCTAGCTTTTGCATGGCATATCTTAAACCTTAGCCTTGGCCACCGTAAAACTGTCTACAGCAGGATACATAATAAAGGAAATTTGTCAGCTGAAAATCTCCCATTTTTTAATTCTTTCGATTTTCAACTATGGACATGCAAAACCTGTAGCTCTACATTCTTCTAAACATATTTTGTTGTTGCATTTTATTATCACCCGTTATTAGGAACTGAGAATTGAGAAGATATTTGCAGGCACAAGTTCACTTATAGAATATATATTTTTTAATGATATTTAGGGGGCAAACGAGCAGACGGGTCACATGATGGAAACAACTGCCGTCGCCCATGACACTCGTGACATCCAAAGAGTCGCAAGTGCGCTGCTGGCCTTTATGACGGAATAGGGAAATTAGGATTCACTTTTTGACATACATGATGAAAAGCAACTACCGTCACCCATGGATACTAGAATGCAGACATGACAGAAAAAGTATTTCTTTCTACAGCAATATATATAAAGTTGGTCGCCTTGCTAAGCCCCCTAAAGAGTCGCAGACTATGTCTCACAATCCCACAGCTACACGGAGTACTGTCCACTGAAGTAAGTAAGTCGGGGACATATACGAGTCGACCACACACAAGATCGTGCTGGGACCCAGCTACATATTTTGCCCTTTATGTCCCACAGCTATACTGGCCACTGCCCGGAGTACAAGTACCGCATCGGGGATACGTACGGGTCCACCACACACAAGATACTGCTGGACCCCAGCGTCAACCACTCCGAGAGGCTCGTGCTCTCTGACCGCACCGCTGACGACTTCCAGGTAGAGCCCTAGGCTTCATTATGTGTGTGCAGCCGTTTTAGGGCATGCACATGGCCTATAAGAAAGGCAGTATTAGCCCATGGTATAATACGGATGCAGCCTAGGGTGCGAAGATAGGGAAGGGGCGCCTTAATGTAGTGGATTAAAAGAAGCTTACGTTGTGGCCAGGACACTCAGTCGATCGTTGCCTAAGGGCGTCAACATCCTAACCTTCTAGAAAGGCAACGAATTTCGTGGGTACATGGGGCGCTAGATATAAAGTGGCCTACACTCAACAAAAAGTGAATCCTTCACTGGAGCCAGCGTATCAAGGCCCTCGCAGTTGGACTCTGCCATTTGTGACGTGGTTGATTGGTGGTAGAGTTGCGATGGTATTTATTATATCTACCCCTATATCTGCGTGGGTCTTAGGGTCTCATTTATTGTATATTAGATAGAGGTTAGTAGAGGTTTGAAGACTCGAGAGGGTGCAAGTTCGATACCTCAAGTACGTAATACGGATGCTAATTGCCGTGGGAGAGACATGCTTCGGCGCGAAAGAGCCGGCTCGACCGGAGTGATACCTCGGCCTCACGGAAAACTGGCGTGAAACGGCGTTGTGCTGTGTATCGTTCAGTAAGTCAGTTTAACGGTGGCTCAACTTCCCTAATCCCCGATCCTTATTCCGTCATAGAGGCCGGCAACGCACATGCGACTCTCTCGATGTCGCGAGTGTTTATGGGAGACTGTTTGACAACTACTCCGTAAATAATTTGTCGAAAAAGTTACGGATAGCCTAGTTTTGACTCTTATCAGGAAGATCTTAAACGGGCCCTAAACGCGTAATCGCTTTTTAAAGGTACCTGATAGGTCCCTTACGGCTACTAAATTTGTGTAACTTCGCATTTTGCGTCTTCCTCCATTGCATATCCGGTGGGGATTTTTCTTTCTTTCCCTATTTAACAAAATATTTTTAGGTATATCGCCCACCGCAAGAAGACGTCGATATCTTGAACGCGCGTTTCCGCAATGGCGACCCAGTGTACAAGCACCCCATGGTCCCGGGATACGAAGGTAACTACTAACTAAACCAAGGCCAGCGTTAGGTCTACCAGCTCCCTGCGCGATATTCCTAACTTCAATAGGAATACATAAAAGAAATAGTCTAGGCACCATTTATTACTCAAAATTCGGTTCCTTGATTCAATCTGTATATCTTGTAATAAAAAACATCAGTACAGGTAATTATTGCAATCGAAAATTTAGATATGGTCTTCGGGAGTTGGGGGAGTATTGGAGGGTTGCGCGCCCTGGGCTCCTGTAGTTTTCCGTTCCATCGTCTTCGTGCTCCTCATACGGTCTGCCGCCCTGGGCTATAGTCCTACTGACCCTACGTTTTATATACCCATGCTAGTCTCTAAAGCTTCCAACAACAATGTATTATCTTAATCAAATAGTAATCGTATCCATTTTGTCTAGAGAGAAAATGATTGAATTTTGGCAGTTCATGTCTTCTTAATAGATCCGCAATGCACCAGCATCTATGACTGGAAAACACGACGGAAGTTGCTTTCTGTCAGGTGACCCGTTATGCTCTTTGTCGCTTTATAAAAATAATAGTTCAAATTGCACGAATGAGATGAATACCTAATACAGTGACCTGCATAATGTTGACTAATTTACGCGAAATCCTTGTACAAGGCTCGAGTCTCGGTGACTCAGTCTGAGAAATAAATGTAGCTTCTAAAATAGGACACCTGAATGCTGTTAGCAGTGCGACAAATAACTCATTGTCTTCACTACTAAGACAAAGAAATTCTTGGTGACTGATCGGTCCCAACACTGATTTAGTTTTATTACTGGTCCTAATCCTCAAAAGGCCAGAATTTATTGCTAGGCCGTTGTATAGGTCTATGGGTGGCAACGTCCTAGTATAGGGGACGGAAGCATCCTAACTCCTAATCTCTAGGTACATGGGGCGGCGGAAATAAAGCGGCGTACACCCATAAAAAATTCTTCACTCCACAAAAGCCTTCACTTATCCCCGATCATAATGTTATGAATGTTTCTGCATCTTTCGAACCAATGGACTAAAAAAGATTTTTCCGGGTTGAGACGTGTATCAATGAGACATTCTCCGATCACAAGAATAATGGAAGGAATTGAAAAAGAGCCAGTTGACGGACCTACGTCATTTGGTCGGAATATGTCAATTCCATATAAGTTGTGATCTGTCGGCTGAGTTTGACATAATCCGACCAAATTACTCAGATCTACGATCTTTATCTGTTTTAACTTCTCTGATTGTACATAACATTGCCGTGGGAGAGCCATGCTTCGGAAATTTTCTTAATCCCTAATTCTCAATTCATCACAGACTTCAATTTGGCATAAAGGTCTCGTTACCTTGCCATAAAGTTTTATTAAAAATGGTTGGCAACTTCGTTGCGGGAAAATATCTATGTCACGCGGGAACCGTACATTTTCCCGGTATAAAAAGTATCCTGTATGTTGCCCAGAGTTAATAGCTATAAAAAAAAAAGGTTTTATTCAAATTAGAAGGATTAAGGAGTAGTTCCGAAGATTAGCGCGTACAAACAGATAAACAGACGACATTTTTTCTGTCGATTTGTGTTCTGTACTGTTCCTCAGCCCCCCAAAATTGATTATCTTGTAAAAATACTAAATGTACAGAACAATTTTACTGTTTTATTATATGTATAGAAAATCACAGACTTGAACCATAAACAAAAGACTATTTTATGTATGTTTATCCTGTCATGTCAAAGTTTTGTAGTGAGCGTAGCGTTTCATATATTAAAAATATGCAATATTAAAGTATATTTTAAAATAATATCCTATTCCGCGCTCCTTCTCCACATCTACTATAACTGGGAGAAATTTCATCATGCTTTTACATCTACGCGTCTTTCGTAAAAAGGGGTGCAAAGTTTTCCGCTCGGTTATTAGTATATATAGATAACATTATGTTAATTCAGGGTCAGTCAAATCCGCACGCGTATAAATATATAGAATATATCTAGGTTAGTGTATTATAAAAAAATCTAAAATACTCAGAAATGTGAAACCGTACATTTGAATAAGGTTTCAGATTACCGATGGGTCTGATTTAGTAAGCGGCTTAACATTCTTCAGCTATTCCTGAAAACGCGTGCTCAAAGCCTATTGTATAGGTCACTTGCCGGTCAAGCGCGTGTCGCACCACGTGTACGTAAAATAAAAGTAGAGCGTTCTTCGGCCTCTACATAATCGGAGATTATCGTTGTTCATTAATCAGCACGATGATCGTGTTAGCATCTCCATGCCACACACTTTATCACCAAGTTGGTCGAAGGCGAGTACGATTTTTGCGTAACTTTCTGTCTCGCACAGTGAAACTCTGGAATGAACTATCACCAGCAGTATTTCCGGGTCGTTACGACCTACAAACCTTCAAGAAGAGAGCGTATTCCCTCCTAAAAGACCGGCAATGCACCTTCAAACCTGATGTTGCGAGTGTCTATGGGCGGCGGTAGTTGCTTTCCATAAGGTAACCCGTTTGCTCGTTTGCCCCCTTATTTTTATAAAACAAAGGCGATCATGGATCGGCATGTAGAGCACTCAGCTTTACACAATCGTGCTCGCGTGTCATCGTTTGTAATTGTCGAATATAAATTTAAAGTCAGAGAAAACGTAATTAGACAGCAAGTTAACCATATCGTGGCCAGTGGGTTTGCAATCTGCGAAATGCAAACAATGGGCATTTATGATTTTACTCTATGGTACATGTTAAGTAGAGCTCAATGTAGGGCAACGAGACCGGGTTTATACGACACTCGAACAACCGGGAAAACCGGGGTTTTGGGCATTGCAAAAACTTCGGGCTTAAAACTGGAAATCCGGATTTTACGAGCTTATCGGGTTTTTATCTTTTACGATACTTTGTTACTTAGATTACTTAAATATTTTCTGAAAGCTTAATTTTTGCTTTTTGAAAGCTTTTGTTTTTATTTTCGCTTTTTTTTTTAAATTTTATCACTCTTTTACACTGGTTACTGTAGTTGCAGAAAAACGATAAATTTAAAATATTATGGTACTTTTTATTTTCAATTTAAAAAAAATCCGAAAAAGCTCGAAAATCCTGGGTTTTATTTAACAAAACTCTGAAAAACCGGGTTTTGAAAATTGGCTCCGGGTTTCGAAAATTGAGTCCGGGTTTCGATGCCCTAACTCAATGTACTTAATGCTGCTCAACATTAATAAACGGGGATTGTCATCGTGGGCATCAATATAAAATAAATAAATCGTAGTACTTTGACAAGTTGATAAAAAGCGATCATAGACGATGATCGGCGAGCAGAGCGGAGTCTGTTCTCTACAAGGTCGAGTTCAAGTGTCATCGTTTGTAATCGCTGCTTTAAAATATAAGTGGTAGAAATGGGTAACTAACATTTAAAAATGCCGGATTTCAGCGTAAATAGATCTTTAGGACCGGAAAAATAATTTGAAATTAAAATAATGTGGATTTGATATACAGCTCGATCGACAAGCCAGATTATGAATTCGCTAAATTACGTGATTTATTAAACTTTTATGGGAAAAAAAAAATTCCCATAAAATTTGTAAAATGTTAATTATTTAGCTTTCTTAAATTTTTTTTATGTTTTCGATTATGAAAAAATAATATAATTTTTTATGTCTTCGATTATCGCCCGTATCTGTTATCGCTATTGGTGAGTATAAAAGGCAAAGAGGTTACAGTATCTATAGACCGCGTGAAGCCAGCCTTCATACTGTCTGACCCCACACCACATGAGAATTTACCCGATGTTCATAAAACATATTTTACTCAATCTGGACGTCGAGTTAAATTTCCAGATTTTTATCGCCCTTGACGGTCTCTGGGGGGGGGGGGGTGGCGTAGGCTACTCACCTATTTATATAATAATACACAGACTGTCTGGAGCTAGAAAGACATAAACCAAATGACTTCATCATCAAAAATAAACGTAACAAACAGTTTTCAGTTACATCATAAACTACATAATCCTTAATAATAATGACACACATTTTATCGTTTCCAGTAATTATGCTTCTTGTAATTTTAGAAGCGCTAATCAGGCTGTGTTGCATGTAAGGCAGGGTTTCACAAAATTTTCATAGCGAAGCACTGTCATAAATGTAATTTAGGGTTTATTTGTTTGGATGTTTGTCCGTAAATCAAAACGCCGAAACTACTAAACGGATTTTGGTGAAACTTGGTAGGTACAGGTGGGGTAGGTTCTCTGATTTTGTCAATTTCCAGGGCAAATTTTATCATATGCTGTACGGCTTCAGTTTCATAATGATTCAATACGTATTCTTATCGATTATTCCGAAATTCCGTACAAAAATATATGCCCAAAATGTACTTTCTGACTGAACTTTAGATTTCTCACCGACCCACTTGGACAGCTTACAAGTGAAATCATAGAACAAAATTTTATTGTTTTATTCTCTTCTATCGTCCTATAAAGGTCTCCTGCGGGGTCATATGACCCATCTATTTTGTGGACAGGCCAGTAGTCCACGAGATAAACGCGATGCCCGCTGTGTTCCTGTGCATCGCGATGGAAAAGTTGACGACCAGCCTAAAGAAGTCACCCGTGTGGGGCCTGTGTTTGAGCTAAGGGGACTCATGGTCACCCAAGAGATCGCGCCTGCTATGGGACAAAGCGGGTGAGCGCCAAGGGATGTCGCGAAAGGCATTGCTCTCCAGCGCAGAAGCTGGAACACGGACGGGTTTTAGTGGGTAGAGCTGCGGCCATTCTACTATCTCATCGGCAGCAGCGAGTCCCACATACCCCGGTGGTAGATCCCCAACATTGCCGGGGATGCATAAGAGCATTTCCCGTCCTTAAAAAAATAGTAGGGTAGTAGTCATAGAGTTCATTTCATACGAGAAGTCCGACGGATTTTTTCGGAACTAAATTTCAAATGTTGTCTATGTTTGCTGTATGTAGATAATTCCTTATTTTTAATTACTGCATTAAGTTTGCTTAATGATTATTTAACGATGTCAATTTATGCTGTAGAACTAGAGAATGATCTTGGTAACAATATAAAGCGCCGCGTCTGGCGAACTTCTTTCGTGAAACTGACTCTACCTATGACCATCTCTTTTTTCAAAGGCTTCCTGCCGAAGCTGAACGGTCACTTCGGCCAGCGGTATACAGTCGCCGCTACTGAAGCTCTCTCGGAGTTCCAGAAGGCCCAGCTTGATCAGCGAGCAGCCAGAAATCAGTTGGAGAGGACGGTAAACCTGCAGGCAGGGAAGGGCCAACCCTGGGACCTGGCGGATAAGTTTGTTAGTACGATGTTATGATATAATATGACTTGCCATGGTAGAGCCGTGCTTCGGCACGAATGCGCCGGCTCGACCGGAGTGATACCACGGCCTTACAGAAAACTGGCGTGAAACGGCATTGTGTTGTGTTTCGCTCAGTGCGTAAATTTACCGGTGGCTCTTGCGACTCTTCGGATGTTACGAGTGTCCATGGGCGATGGCAGTTGCTCTCCATCAGGTAATCCGTCTGCTCGCCCCTTAATTATCATATAAAAAACTAAGTAGCTGACCCGATGGATATTATTCTGCCGGTCTTGGTTCGTAAATCTGAACCATTCTCAAATTCCCTTAAATACCTACAAAAAATCTTCAAATACTTAGCCGGCAAAATACCACGGGCCCTCAGTCGGAAGGGGCCCCCGATCAGCCCCCCTAAACAATAGTAGCAACAATTATTTTTCATAGTACACGCTTGACGTGTTGTTGTTTTGGATTAAAATAGTGGAACGAAAACGAATTTGCCACGGGCCTCGAACGGTGTAGTTACGCCACTGGTTACTGTCCGTTCATTCAACTAAATATATGCCAAAAATCAAGTCAATTGATTGCTTCTTTAGGGCATGAAGGAAGGACAAACAAAAATAAGGGGGAAAGATTTGTATTTGTAAATACTATTTATATAATATTAATTTAATATTATTAAGTATTATAAAAAAATTAAAATAAGAGTGTCTGTACATTTAATATTCTTACAAAATAATCAATGTGGGGGTGCTAAGGGACAGTAATAGAACACAATATATCGACAGAAAAAAGTTGTCTGTACGCGCTAGTCTCTGGTACTACTGGACGGGTTTTAATATAATTTTTTATTTAATAGCTATTAGGTCTGGGCAACATAAAGGATATTTTTTATACCTGGAAAATATACGGTTTCCGCGTGATAAACAAATTTTTACGCAACTAAATATTATTATTATTAAATATAAGCAATGGATTTAGGCGGCCACGGCGGAGTTTAAGCTGCCTCTAATGGTGGTGAGGCCCGAATGTGCTGGGATACTGCGGGATTTGCCACTGGACGAGCCGAAACTGTCCCCACCTTCGCACTCTATCAGCCCATACTTTATGCACAACGAGGATGCTGAGAAATACATAAAAAAAGGTACCGTAGAGTTTTAAGAACTGTATAAAATGAAACTTGTTTAAGGGCCTGTTTTAGCGCTAACTGATAAAGAGTAAATAAAAGATTCTATTACATCTATCCACAATTTTTGACCGATTCTCTATACAACATTTGTCAAAAAAAAGTTGTGAATAGACTATCCGACACTTATCAGTAAACGGTGCAACAGGCCCTAAGGTTTTCTAGGGAGCTAGTATTAGGTATAAAACCTATTTTCTTCAAAATTGTTTGACGTACGCGGTACGACATTGCTTTGACTTCTATGACAGTATGATGGCATTCAAATGTTTTAATGTAGTTTTGTCCCGTCCTTGTTCATATTAAACCAATATGAAAAATCTTTAAAATTACTAACAAAAATGTCTTACGGAAAACTACATCAATCGTTCGTTAGAAATCAAATTTGGGGCTTTAATCCAGCTGAGTCTCTTCGTTAGTGTGCCTAAATTGAGAGGAAAATATAAAATTGAAGATTGCGTAGCCATTCAGTTTATAAACCTGTGATTTCCAGGAACGGCAGCTCATGTTCCGTATGGATATCAAAGATTTGGCGAACCCTCTAAGAAATTAACAAATTCGGCTCTTTGTGACTTTACATCAAATTACCGAAGAAGACAGAGTACTGAATGGGCACCTGTAAATGTTGTCAAGTAAGTAAGGTTTTAGAAATGAACACATTTGTAAGAATACTCTAGCTTAATATTGATTACCATTAAGGAAATGGCTTCAGTTACGAGTTTGGTAGAGGTGCATTTAAAAATACATAATAAAGGCTTTTAATATTTAAAATTATACAGTTTGATCATTTTTGCAAGTCTAGAAACACATTTATACATGAGCAGAAAATCTCTCATAAATTATTTGAAAAAAACTGCATGATATCGGATCATATTTTGCTTTTTTTCGGCTTTGAAAAAACGTATACGTCAAACCTAAGTGTCGTTTGCTAGACGTCAACTGTAAACTGTCATTGCATATTCTTCGCAAACGGTGTATTTCGCAGTGTAAAAACACATTTTTATAAACTTAAAATAATAATTTATCATAATGACGAAAAAGAAACCGATGCCGAATCTGTCGAAGGAGGAGAAAATGGTGCTAGTTATATCCGAAATAATACAGGAGCTACTAATCGCTCACCGACAGGGCAAAGATGTTAACCTCAACAAGATGAAAACACGGATCTCGTCCAAGTACGGACTCGGGACCTCGCCCCGGCTGGTGGACATAATAGCGGCGGTGCCGGCTGAGTCTAAAAGTATACTATTACCCAAACTGAAGGCTAAGCCTATCCGTACAGCGTCAGGTATAGCCGTTGTCGCAGTAATGTGCAAACCCCACAGATGTCCGCACATCAACTTTACTGGCAACATATGCGTGTACTGTCCTGGTGGACCGGACTCTGACTTTGAGTACTCCACACAGAGCTACACGGGTTACGAACCTACATCTATGCGAGCAATTCGCGCCCGATACAACCCCTATTTACAGACACGTCACAGAGTGGAACAGTTGAAGCAGCTCGGCCATAGTGTGGATAAGGTGGAGTTTATCGTAATGGGAGGCACTTTTATGAGTCTCCCCGAAGATTATAGAGACTACTTTATAAGGTAGGAATTGTTTTTTGAAATATTTTTTGTATTTGATTGTCACCTTATCGTTGCATATTTTACTTTATAAGCTTTTTTTAAGGAATCTACATGATGCCCTATCAGGACATACATCAAGCTGTGTGGCTGAAGCAGTTAAATACTCTGAAAGAGCAAAAACAAAATGTATAGGAATAACTATTGAAACTCGACCAGATTATTGTCTGCAGAGGCATATGAGTGACATGTTAAACTATGGATGTACGAGGTAAAGTTTGTTCTTTATTCACATATTTTGTAATTTTATTTGTGCCAATTTTGCTAACATATGGAGATTATCATTTGGTGTGGTGAAAATATATAGGGATTATTTTCTAATAAGCATATTATTCCAATAATAATTTAGGCTATTTATACAATGTTTCAGGCTGGAAATTGGTGTGCAATCTGTGTATGAAGATATTGCTCGGGACACTAACAGAGGTCACACAGTGAAAGCAGTCTGTGAAAACTTTAATTTAGCAAAGGATGCTGGCTACAAGGTATATTTTGGGTTTCAAATAATGATTATTACATTTCAAAACAGCATAGTGTTAGCCTACTTATAAAAAAGCTTATTTCCATATGAATAAAAATTTACTATTTATTAAAATAACACTATATTTTTATACTAACTCTGGACTGTTTACTAAAATCTGGACTGTTTGTAATATTCTATTAATATTATAATTAGAAGGTACTAAATAGGCTGTCTTTACTGAGTGTGATACTGATTTGGTAAAGAAATGAAGATCCACATCCATATCCACAGATTTTGACATGAAATATCCAGATCTGGATCTGTATAGGACTCGGCTATATACATTTTTAACCATCCGGCACATCCCAATTCTAGAGCCTCATCTGTAAAAAACGCAATTATATCGCTTATATTATTTTAATTCTTTCCTTTCAGATAGTAGCTCACATGATGCCTGATCTACCGAATGTAGATTTTGAAAGGGATGTTGAGCAATTTATTGAGTTCTTTGAGAATCCAGCTTTCCGAGCTGATGGTCTAAAGATATACCCAACTCTGGTCATTAGAGGTACTGGCCTCTATGAGTTGTGGAAGACTGGAAGGTACAGGAGCTACCCACCCTCTACGTTGGTGGATTTGATTGCTAAGATATTAGCTTTGGTGCCACCGTGGACTAGAGTTTATAGGTAAATTGTACATCAAATATTTAAAAGCCTCACATTGATTAGTTTGTAAAAATATTAGCTGTACAGAAACACCAATTTTACTGTTTTATTGTATGTATCGTTTTGGGAGTTGGTTGCAGCATAATCTTGATGAATTGTAATAATAATAATAACGCCTTTTATCTAAAATCTTCTAATCTAATGTTTAATCCAAAAATGTGTTACAATTAGTTATTGTATTGATTCATCAAGTAGTTTTATAGTATGTCCTGCAGTTCAGTGTGCCATGATAAATTAGTAGTTTTATATCATTATGTTAAAATAACTTTCAATTTTAGGGTTTTTGTGTCTGTGTGTCTTATTAAACAAACTATTGTAATTTGTAGAGTGCAGCGTGATATTCCAATGCCCTTAGTGTCGTCTGGTGTAGAACATGGCAACTTGAGGGAGCTAGCTCTGGCTCGGATGGCAGATCTCGGTACGGACTGTAGAGATGTAAGGACAAGGGAGGTCGGAATACAGGAGATACATAACAAAGTCAGGCCCTACGAGGTATGTCAAAATATTGCTGAGCAGCAATCTTGTTAAAAAGAAACGATTTGATTACAGAATATCACATTCATTGATGCAGTGTAAATTTTTAAAAGATATATAGTTTATGCCTGTATTGAGTACTTGTTATAAAAATCTATAAATTATACCTATATTTATAGGTGGAGTTAATACGACGCGATTATGTAGCCAATGGTGGCTGGGAGACATTCTTATCGTATGAGGACCCGGATCAAGATATACTGGTTGGTTTGCTGCGACTCAGGAAGTGTGCAAAGGATACGTACAGGCCGGAATTGAAGCCAGGACCTAACGCTGACTTCAAACAGTGCAGTATTGTTAGAGAGTTGCATGTCTATGGTTCTGTTGTTCCGGTAAGTTCTTTTTAACTGACTTCCAAAAACGAGGATGTTATATGTCTTGTTTATATTAGGTAGTTTTTTTTACTTTACCACTTAACCAAGTGGTTGACATTCTCTGAAATGCTTGTATTAATAATAATTATTAATTTTATTTGTTAGTGAAACTGTTTTACTTGTTTCCTAAATTATGAAATAGTTATTTTCAAACACGGTTGACTTCGTGGCAGGCCTTTGCCCAGCAGTGAGAAATCATAGGCTCTTAAACTTCGATCGAACATTACTAAGATGCACAGATCCAGAAAACTGTCGTGAAACGGCGTTTTGCTATGTCGTTCAGTGAGTGAGTTTACCGGTGACCCAACTTCCCTAATCCCCATGTCCCTATTCCCTCATAAAAGCCGGCAACGCACTTGCGACTTCGGATGTTACGAGAGTCCATGGGCGACGGCAGTTGCTTTCCATCAGGTAGCCCGTCTGCTCTCTTGCCCCCTAAATATCAGATCCCTTCAATATGAATAAAATAATGGCACCAATACTATCTGACACAAAACAACTTTAAATCAAGTGTACGGAAAAATAAAACTTAATTTAATGAGTTAAAGCTCACAATCGTACAAAAGGTAAATCTCGCGGTCTCAGAGCGACTGGGAGCGGAACAAGGAATTAAGCGCGGTTTTGCCGGTGAAACCATTAGACGGCAACTGTTTATTCAACTTCAACTTCATAATATGTGATCGACGCCCTTAAAGCGTTTGTTAACTTTAAATATTTTTTTCTACTCTACAAAAGATTAGGGACCTGTTTTACCAGTTTCTGATATGTGTCCGATAAGTTAACCACAACTTAACAGATTCTCCGCACTTCATCTCTTAGATAAGTTGTGGCTAGCTGATACACAGTTTTACAACTTAATTAATTTTGTATTATTTTAGGTGAATGCGCGTGATCCCACCAAGTTCCAACACCAAGGTTTTGGTATGTTGCTTATGGAAGAAGCTGAACGTATAGCTCGAGAGGAACACGGTTCAGACAAGATTGCTGTTATCTCCGGGGTTGGTACCAGGAACTACTACGCCAAGATTGGGTACCATCTCGAGGGACCGTACATGGTTAAAATGCTGTAAATAAATGTATATTTGTACATGTTGTGTTTTATTTCATTAATCGATATCAGATTTAAAATTTAATTGTAACTGGAGTCGTGTAAATGTATTGTGCATAGCGTTTTCTTTAATAAAAATATGCAAGCCTCCATATCAACTATAACTGGGAGAAATTTCATGCTTGTACATCGACGCGTCTTTCGAAAAAAGGGGTGCAAAGTTTTCCGCTCGGTTATTAGTATATATAGATAACATTATGTTAATTCAGGGGTTCCCAAAGAAAAAGAAAGTGATCTGGTGTTTTGTCTGACACAACGCGCTCTGAACACCTATGCCGCCGACATTTGTCGGAAACATTTTGTCGACGGACTAGGTCGGCAGCTTCATTTATTGCATGTCGGAAGATTACCTCGGCGGCTAGAAATTAGCAATTTATTTAGCTTGTCGCCGACTTGCTTCGGCGAAAGCGCTTAAGAAAATACACTTTTAAGATCCTAAATGGCGACGAATTCGGCAATTTTCAGGCCATCTTACTTTTTTCTATTAACTTAACCGCCGCTTCTTTCCATCATATACCAATGTATTAAACCTCCAACCTATCCTTTAATTCCCTCCCATTCCAGACCGGACCCCCCGTTATCCATAAGTCCGACGGAGATTTACCACAAACACGTGGGGATGGTGCCCAACTACGCCGGACACGTGCCGGGAGAAACCTTCAGGTATAGTACGGTCGTAGAACTTAATCAGTTTAAAAAAAAATAGGACCATAAAAAACCAGAAAAATAGGAGAATAGGAAGGATAGGAAATTTTTTGTAGGGAGTCAAGGGGATTTGACAATGGTTTAAATTCACAAACCAAGACTGGCAGGACAACGTCTTTCAGGTCTTCTAATAATATAATAACGAAGATTTGTTAGACTCGACATTTTGGTATAGCTTAGATGAAGCCAACACTGGCCGGCCAATACGACAGCCAGCGCTAGCTCGATATTAACTTCGTGTAAACAGCTTAAAAACTTTCAACACAAGGCCAATAACGTATCAGCCGCCAGTGTTAGTGTTAGCTTCATGTAAAGTACATAACGTCGTTGAAGTTCTAACACTACGTAAGTCAAAAGTGACAACTTTTCAGAAGAGCGAAACAATTGATTGAATTTTGTATAGATCACCATACTTTTAAGCTTTTACAATAAAATTTATTGAATGCAAATTATTATGATAGTGGGCCTAAAGATATACAGAATCACAAAAAATCTCTAAATTCTGTT
>JAOTAV010027235.1:0-21098 GCA_026546445.1 Cyclargus thomasi
AATATACATCCATGACCCAGAAACATTTAAAAACTTTTTTTTGTTCCGTCGGCGGGATTCGAACCCGCGACCCCCGGCGTGAGCTACTAAAGCTCAACCACTGCGCCACAGAGGTCGTCGACATTTAATAATTTCATTACGAAATTACCCTAGCACAAATTAAATATAATATTATACTAATATTTAATCTACAATAGAATTTATTATCTGTCTACAGTGTTTTTAACAATTTATGTATATTTTCACTTTCGCGACGAACTAGATATAATTTTAACCTATTATCTGACTAAAATAATTGAAAAAATATCTCAAATCTATTATTAAATAATAATAATAAGGTCTGACCTGTATGGTGTCGGGCGTGGGAGTGGTATGGTGTTAGGTGGTGGTCCCCACGACTCTGCCCCAGGATCGCTGACGCAGCCCTGATGCATTCCAGGGGTATTGCAATGCTCATTCTATTGTTTTATTATATTATTTTAATTATTGCCAGGCGATTCGGTCAACTAAGTGTCACTTACCGGGTTAAAAAAATCCTTTATGCTTCCCCGGGCCTAAGCCCTTGAGTATATTTACACAAATTTTATGAAAATTAGTTCAGTGGTTTTGACGTGAAGTGGTAATGGTAATAGAATACTGGTAAACACTGAACAGACAGTATACTCTTGTACTACAATATTATCATAGAAGTATGGGACCATCCATAAAGTACGTCACTTAAATTTCATGGTTTTTAGACCCCACCCCCCCTTGTCACGTGTCATATTACTGACATATTATTTACCCCCCTTCCTATTGTGACGTCACAAAATTTATAATTTTACCTAAAAATTTAAACCACACCGATTTTTCAAATATTGAGATTAAATTCTAACATTTTTAATGTGATTTTACAGGACCCCTTCGTCACACTATGTCACACTTAGACGACCCCCTTTACGTGTGACGTACTTTATGGATTGTCCCTATAGACTAGATGACGCTCGCCACTCTGCGCAGAAATTCTTTTATGTGTGTCGCCCAGGAACCGTATACGAGATTTGCAACGAAAACTGTTATTTTCTGCGTCTCAAAGTATTTTCCTAGGTGCCAAATATAGAATTGTATTTTTAATCGGTACTGCGAAATTGTTTTAAGACTCAAAAGCCAAACGAATCAGATTGAGCGTTCTACTTGTACTCTAAGTAAAATGACGTTGGTATAGTAGGACGGCAGCATTCGATCGATGTCTGAATGTACCGTTTGAGAGTAGCGCCAGGTAAAGCTCCTGATATATGCCCTTCACTTTTTAAAATAAAGAGGTTAACGACAGACAGACGTACATATAAAAAATTATAGAGAGTCCTTGCGTCCTACGTTTAGTAGAAGTGATTTATTCAGAGAGAGCATGTTAGTGGAACAAAAAGTATTCTACAATTTACGTCGGCTGGAAAGTATGTAGATCCGTTCGGTAGTTTTCATTCAAACAAACGAACTTAATTTATGTATATGAGATTGTCCTAGGGTTTTCAACTTAACTGCACTTCATGGACCGATGACTGGTATGGTATGAGGGCTGCCCAAGATTAGGATCGTGTTTCGCTCTATATTCTGTCATTTCAGGCATTTTCTTTCCATTCTCCACATAAAAATATGTACAACAACTCAATTTTCCAATGTACCAGACATTCATCCTCCATCTTAGCGTAATTACAAACCCCACTTGTTTTTGGGGATCACCTTATCTATTACTTGTAGAAAATATTCTATCACGTGATATTTATTACACCTGCCATAAAAATAAAGAGGATTATCTATAAATCCAGGTTTACATACAAATGGATATTTAAACATTAATTCGTCCATTTAGCTCCCAAAATAGCGAGAAACATTTGCGTGAGCTGATAAAGCACGTTTCACTTTACTGTTTCACCAATACGGTTTATTAAACCCCCCTTACACCACCCTGATACTGGGGGTGAGTAAATGAACAAACTTAAGGATATAGACGTATTTTGTCTTATACTTTGAATGATGTCTAAAAACGCCAAATCACTAGACTAGGCAGATAAAGGAATAATATTGTGAGTGTTACCCATGTGGTGGTTTTACCCAGTAGCGACGAACGCCGGGTGATGTTGCAAATACTGGAGATGATTTCTATCGATGTGTATTGTGTATGTATAGTGTAAGACGACAGAAAAAACAATGCATTTTACTTTATTTCACACCAAAAATACAAAACGAAAACATTTTACGAAAGACAAACTTACATAAAATATGTATACAATGAAATAGTTTTTTTTTCCAAAATATTTCCAGTTTACATTTAAAATATGTTTACTTTTAAAATATATTCAATTTAATGAAACCCTTATAAGAATCGTACTTGAACATCGTTGTAATAAGACAAAGTTAAAAAAATATATTTTTTCTTCGATAATTAATTTCATTTTCGATGACGGCACCTACATTATTAAATTATCGTTGTTTTTTATACATTCTAAGTAAAAATCGAGGGGCCAGGGCCAGGGCGTATACAGCTAGGTGGTCAGATTTTTAGCCATATAAAAGCAGAAACTTTTTATGTATGTTCTCTATGTGTTTTTTACTTAGTATTCACTTATAACTTAGTATTTTTAATATTTAAGGTCGATAGGGCGGTCGCCCTATCGACCTTAAATATTAAAAATAGTTATCAAAAATTTATAAAAATAGTCTTATAGAAAAATTCAATATTATTTAAAAAAAATAAAAGTATGGTTAGTGAAAATATGAAATTCCCTCTTTCTTTTCCACTTTTAAAGTGAATTTTTTACAATCTTTTACTACACATTTTGACATCTAACATTATGGATGTTACGTGGTCTTAGAGTGACTGGGAGCGGAATAGCGCTTATTATCAATATATGCGCGGATTTGTTGGTGCCACTTTTTAGACGGCAACTGTTAATCTTAGTATATTTGATCGAAGGTTTCACCACTGCAAGATAAGTGTCACATAGGCTTTCAACAAATTATTTGACAGATTCTCAATACTTCATCTGTCAAATAAGTTTTGGATAGCCTATACCAAACTTATTAGGTAGCAGTGAAACAGGTCTTCAATCTAGGGTAACAAATTAGGAAATTTGTTACCTCAATCGAAGGCCTGTTTCACTGCTATCTAAACACTAATAATATCTAGGTAGATATTAATAGTGTTTAAGTGCCAAAGGTTGGAGGCGGCTGTGGTATCGTGTTGCTGTGAAACGGTGATCGCAAGCATTCCCGGCGGCCGGGCAGAAGGTTTCACAACCACCAGCTCAATATCACCACGTTCAGGGTAATTGGAAACTTTACAGGAATTCGCATTCGACACGCTTTAGGGTTCTGTAGGCTGGAAGCATGAAAAAGCCGTCAAAAACATTCTTTTGCCGTAAACTATAAAGACTATTGCACAAAACTATAAAGGAGTCATAATTTGTATAAAATTCTGTGCCAAGTTATTGACCGACGTTTTTTTGGGGAACAACTTCCACTCTGCAGTCCGGATCTCTACCTTAATTAACATTAAAAAACTTTATAAGACTCTATTTTCACACTACTCTACGGTCTATATATTGTTCGCATTCTGTATACAGGTGTGCCCAGATTAAGTGATAATAACACTTAAGGTATCACTTACTTTTGTAACATCCTGTATACTGCTGACTGTGAAGATTGTGTTTGGGCAAACTCATGCCACTAGCACCCTTGCCCATACAAATCACAAAATATCTAATAATTTTCGCTTTCAGGGCTACTACTTTTTTTTAATGACATTCAGGGGGCGATGGAGCAGACGGGTTACCTGATGGAAAGCAACTGCGGTCGCCCATGGACACTCGTGACATCCGAAGAGTCGCAAGTAACGGACTTGCGTGGGCCGGCCTTTATGAGGGAATATGGGATTAGGTAAGTTGGGCCACCGGTAAACTCACGGAACGAAACACAGCTCAACGCCGTATCACGCTAGTTTTCTGTATGTCCGTGGATCGGAGAGAGCCGACCTATTCGTGCCGAAGCATGGCTCTCCCACGGCAATGAGCATCCGTATTATGTACATGAGATCGGTAAATGTGTCATTGGTACACGCCTCCACCCGGGTTATAACCTGCACTCGCTCGAGTGCGAGCCAAAGGTCTTACCCACTAGGCCACGGACGCTCTTCTATATATAACCCGACCAATTAACTTAGATCCGCAATCTCAGTTTCAGCTTCCTCGGTGAACCGTGTCCATTTTATTGAGTGTTAATTTTAGGTATGAACAAACCTTTTAATTAAGGTTTGCTTTTTTATTATTAATTAAAAAAACTAACGGTTTGAAAAAAATCATGCTAGCCGATTCTCAGAACCTACAGAAAATACATAAAACATTGTTTTGTAGATGCTCTACCTTTTTGTCTTGTTTAATCGGGGAAATTGAAAAAGAGCCAGTTGACGGACCTAAGTCATTTGGTCGGAATACGTAAATTTCATATAAGTCGTGATCTGTCGGCTGGGTTTGACATAACCCGACCAAAATGCTTAGATCTACGATGTGTATCTGTTTCAACTTCTCTAATTATACATAAAAATTTCATAAGTGTAGTGTAGCTTATTATTATTTCAATAAAATTTATAAATCATTGTTATAGTGTTGCTAGTCAAATGTTTATCAAGGCAAGTACGCTGCTCGCCACCGATGTAACAGATCAGCAAATTTCATTGCAGCTGCATGTTGTGAAGGTCATTGCTATAATATTACTAATCTTGCATGTCGCTAGGGTACAGATAAAATTGAAGACATAAGAACGTTTTTTCTATAAAAAGACGAAGTTGTCCGCAGAGTTTTCTATTTTTACTCATTCAAATAAAAAGAGAGTACTTAATATAAAATACGCAATGATAGCTTGTTTATTGACCTTCATTTAAGCGTTTAAAATTCTTAATTTAGTAGTATACTTTATGAGAAAAAAATATTATTTAAAAGCAATCATTTTCCTACGAATGTCTTTTCAACTATGATGTTTCAAGAAGTATTGACAGAATTTTTGAATTAAATTATAAATATTAATGTCAACAACAATTTTCAAGATTCACATTTTATTTAAGTGTAATATTTAAACTAGATATCAAAGCTTTTATATGTTTTTGACTCAACGGGGCCTGGGAGGGACGCGGGACGCAGTCGCCTGCGGCGGGATTATAAATTACATAAAATCAGGCACGTGATAATCATTAAGATCTACAATTAATTGCTATTTTAGTTACGAGTATGGCGCGGGCCTGCTCGAAGTCAAGATCAGCGCACTGTGATTTCCACGTCTTTATAAAATAAAGATTTCTTTCGATTTTGATTTTTTTTTACTATAAATTACCTGCGGTTTCGGTATTCACATCACGCGGGAACCATACATTTTCCCGGGATAAAAAGTACCCTATATATTGCCCAGGCCTAATAGCTATTAAACTAAAAAAAGATTTATCAATATCCGTTCAGTAGTTTCTGAGGTAGGCGCGTACAAACAGACAACTTTTTTCTGTCGATATGTTCCGCCGCCGGGTTATGAACCCGTGACCCTTGGCTTGAGCTACCAACGTGCAACACGCTCTACCACCGAAAACAGAAGCTCACATAAAACTTGCGCAAACAGCCATTCGCTGTTTAGTTCAGGGAACAAGTTTCCTGAAGGCACAACTTCCCTTCCTTTCTGGAGGACTTATTCCCTTAGCCTATTTGTTCAGGCCGGCAACGCTCTTGCGAGTCTTCAGATATAACGAATGCTTATAGGCGACGGCCAACTTTCCATCAGGTGATCCGTCTGCTCGCTTGCCTCCTTATTTCATAAAAAACTGCAAATTGACAATGCGCCTTAGGCCGTTTGTCCACCAAAATTGTCAACCGAGAACGAGATTTCGAACTGATAAAATCCAACTTTATGATCTTGGTTTCTTATTATCATCCAAGTCGTCGCAGTCATTACTGGCGTAGAGGAAAATGAAACCTGTCGCCTAAAAAACAGAACGAGTTTCTTTCTCGGTCGCCGCCGTTGTTGGTATAATTGGTTTATGTCTTTGACCGATCTTCTACAGTTCTGAGCGAGAGAGGTATTGTATTCGGTCAGACCGAAGCCTACATATTACATTTCAGCTGTCGTATATATACCGCCGTGCTTCAAAAACTTTGATAGCGCGATGCAGGAATATTGCGCTTTTTTTTTAATTTAAGCAAATTAATAACACGATTACAAATCGTATCTCTCTTTGTAAGCAACTAATTTAAACTCTTATTATTTCTTTTTTTCACCACTACATATTATAAAGTCCCCCAAATTTCCTTCGTTCCGTATGTTCGCGCTAATCTAGAAAAGTTATGAACGGATTTTATTTCTGTTTAAAATGTTGGAAAGGGATACACCCTTCTGGAGAATGTTTGTCTATTTTGAAACAATATAGTACTTATATTCACCGATATATTACAGTTTTTGTCAAAAGTACGGTTAAAACCGTGCCGTTTTTTGCGTACGCAGCCTAAGCCGTTCTGTAGCATCTAAAAGGACCTACGAAAAAGTCACAGTGGCGTGTGTTACGATAAAATTGGTGTACGGTAAAATGCTACGATAAAATTTGGCTTCGAGCTAGCTTGTATCTTGAATTAGCACATAGGGTACTTTTTAATCTCGACTAAACCACGGGTAGCGCCGCAGGGCATAACTAGTATTGAATAAAATCAGTTATTACTTTATTATTTTGTTCGTTATATTTTTTATATTATATGCCTCACCTGAAAAGTTGATAATTCGGACATAAGACATTATGGGTCTCACGTCGAGATATGCAAAGCGCTCTACTGCACACCTTAGCCGCCCTATTAGGCTTGTGCCGTCGACACGTGTCTTGTAAGTTAAGCCAACGAGCTAGCTCACCGACAAAATGTTGTCGACAAATGTCGGCGGCGTCGGTGGCTGAGGTGTGTAGCGCACCTTAGAACTGACAAATGCTCGACAAGCGACGGAATAATTATCTTAATAATGGTGGGTTGATCTGGTTTGATGACAGTGATAATGATTAGGAATATATTTTATATTGTAGTAGCATATGCTTTCAGTTCTTAAAACAAGGCCGAAAACCCAAAAGTCGTTCTCTAAGTACCTTCGGAACCATGGTTACCTTGGTACCAAATCATACTTTTTGGTAACCTAAACCTGGGACGCTTTTATGGAAACCACAGTAACTATGTTTTCATACAAATTTCGAGGTGTTCCCTCGATTACTCAAGAATCCCATCTTCAGGTCACCACTTTTGTGATGATGATGAATATAATTTATAATGTAGTAGCATATGCTTTCAGTTCTTCAAACAACGTCGAAAATCACGTGTTCTCTCAGTACCTTTGGAACCATGGAATTTCACCTTGGTACATCATTCACAATTTCGTCCTGGTATATAGAAATGATTTATTTTATTTAATATTTAATAGAATCAGGCGTTACTTTGCGGAAATACATAGCTTCAAGTTTAGTAAATTTACTAAACTTGAATATAGAAATGAGTCTTTTTTGTGAAGTGTGCTGCGAACAAAAGAAGTATGTCAATTTCGGTGGTCGCAATCACGGGCGTTTATATAGCTTTGATAAGGATAAGTAGCCAAGTTCTAATTGAACTCGCCCATGAGGGATTCCAGAGCAGCAAATAGTTCATTTGTTTTTTTATTCAATAAGGGGCAAACGAGCAAACGGGTTAGCTGATGAAAAGCAACTACCGTCGCCTTCTCATACATATACACACTCGCAATATCAGCAGTGTTGTTTTGATTATTGTCGATTAAGACGGATAGTAATGGAGGGGGGGGGGGGTCCGGACCCCCAGGATATCCCCTTATATACGCCCATAGTCTCAATAAATATTTTTACTTCTGGGATGTGTTGTGGTAAGTAATGGCTATTTTTAGTTTTCTCAATTTTTACTCATGGTAGTCATTAGGTTGGTCATTAGTTTTATTATAACAAACATCTGATTCATAATTTGTTTTAGCATCTCAAAAAGGTGGTTCTTAGTATATATACTTTATGCTGTGGGTGTTAGATTTCATTTGTTTGGCTTTGATTGTTTTTGACAACAAAATTGACAACAACTGTTTATATCTATTTTAGGAGATCTTATGGCCTGCATATAATGTTTTTTATTGCTTTCTTTTGATTTTTTAGAGTAGTTTTTATTTTGTGGTTCCCTGATTTTTGTGGGAGCAGAGTGAGTTGCATTTAGCTCGTTTAGAAGTTTTTTTTTTATAATAGGTGGATTTTGTTTTGCAGCTCCTTAAAAACAGCACAACCTTTATAATTTGCCGGATGATTATCATCACAAAGAACGCATTGATTAATTATCTATAATCTTATTTACAGTTGAAAATTTGAAAAAGATGTCAATTGATGCTCAGTACATGAACTTTCCAGACAGGACTACAGAAATTGGGAAAGTTATTAATGCATATTTGACGTCCAAGGTAAGACTTAATACATTAAAAAAAACAGGTTGGTCGTAAAAAATATGTCACCGAAACATAATAATATATTGGTAAGTTTGTCAATTTACTAGGGAGTTTATAAACTTTCGTAGGTTTTTAAACGGGAGATAAATTGTATTATTATTTATTTTACGACTACATTTTAGTAAACTACAAAACGAGTCACTTCTCCTCCTTCGCGGAAACTATTGTTTGAAAAAATGGAAAGAAAACCAAACCGGTTTGCTTGTGCGTTTTAAAAGACCTGTAGCACTCGCGTGTGATAGTATTAAGCTTTAAGTACCCCTCCGGAGGGGTAAATCACCAGGGCCTGACATGCGAGGTTTTTTTTTCATATTCTTTTTTGTTAATATTAAAATAAATATTTTAACATGTATATCGAGGGCAGTGCCCCTCACTACAGAATATATATTATTAGTACAAGTAATAATTACACGCAAACGTATTTTAACTGCGAGCGAATTTATTATAATTAAACCTACACGCCTATTTGTCTTGTAAGCTGCTATTGATCATTAAAAAGTAGTAAGTAAATATATATCATAATAATATTTTTTAATAGGTGACAAACCTGATGCATGATTGATATTACCTTTAGCCGATTTTTGGAGTAAGTCTTCTATACTAGTACTATTATTTATTCTGTGGTTTTAATTAGATTTAAACTGAAAATTAGCTTTATAATGATTTTTTAGGTCTACGCGACTATTACTCATGATAAAGTTTGAACACTTATGGGTTTTGTCGCGGAGCGCTTTTATTATTCCCGACGTTTTGGCTGCTTTCGGTAACAACAAAATCCACCACTATTAAAATTGACGAATCATCAAGCAGTGTATTATTTTACGTTTTTCAAAGATGCGTATATTTGATAAAGCTTCTGTGATCAGTAGAACCATGTAGTAACTTACGAATATATCCGTTAGTTTATAAATTTACCTAGTGACTGTTGATTAATTTACGAAAATGTGAACGTAAAATAATACAATTTATATCCCGTTAAGAATCCTTCGAAAGTTTATAAATTTAATATGATAAACTTACAGATATTGTTATTTTCCGGTGACATATATACAAAAAAATATGAAGAATTTAAAAATAACTACATGTATTGCCACCAAAAGGTATTGCAATGTTTTTTTTGTTCTAGAATAACCTGTCAGATGAAGCTGTTCATCTTCTATTTTCTGCAAACCGTTGGGAAAAGTCAAGCCACATTCGGAAACTCTTGGACCATGGAATATCCATAGTTATGGACAGATACTGCTACTCGGGTGTTGTTTTCTCAGCAGCAAAAGGTTTTTTTTTACTTTACTGTTACTATGATAACATATATTTTTTTAATTTAATTTTTTTACTAAAAAACTTTATTAGTAAAATTATTAATGTGTAGTTTATATCAAAAAATATTTTTTCTAGGACTAGACTTTAACTGGTGTAAATCATGTGATGCAGGGCTACCACAACCTGACAAAGTATTCTTCTTAAATATGCCCTTAGAAAAAGTTCAAGAAAGAAATGGATTTGGCAACGAAAGGTATTTTTTCTTTAGATTGTTTTACGTTTATTTTACACTTTTAGATGACACTAGTTGGACCATTGCACGAAAATACGTTTATCGCGTGTACCAAGTATACTTTGTTCTTTCCTGGGACTCCCAAAGTATATCAAATTTCAGCAAAATCGGTTCAGCGGTCAGGGCATGAACCAGGTAACATATAGATAAACACGCATTTGCATTAATATGTATTAGATTGGTTTAAATTATCATTTAATCAATATAACTTAGCTGTACATTTTATAATCATTATGTTAATGTAAGTGTAAATGTAAAATACCATGAACAGGATAAACAATATGTTCACATTAAATATATAATTATAATATAATATGCCATACTTATTTCTTTCAGATATGAAAATACAGAATTTCAGAAAAAAGTAATGCAGATGTATATGAAGTTAAAAGATGACAGCTGGGACATAGTTGATGCAAGCAGGTTAGATTAATAATATTATATATTGTAAAATACTGTAAAGCGGAAACATACTAATCGGACGCGACTGACAGCCACGATCTAGATAATAATTGTATACTGTTCATTGAAGTGTACAAACTATAAGGCGTAAGCAGCGAACCTTTTGTATAGGCTATCAGCCACGGACGTTTTTGTATGGGCTGTCAGTCGCGTCCGATCAGGTTGTTTTCAGCTTATGTCTGATTTACACGTATCAAGTAGATGTGTAGGTAACTAAATTTTAAATATTAACTTAATTTTAAGTTAATAACTTAATTTAAACACAAAATTTAGGAGCAAGTGGCAAGTCAAGTCACTTAAAATTAAGTTAAAATTTTAGTTAACTTCTTATTTACTTAATACGCGTAAACCAAACATTTCCCCTCCCCCACAAAGGCACATTATCGTATTCTACAAATTTTAAATTTTGAATTGGCAGCTCATTTTCGAAAAAGTTAGTTTTAAAACCAGTAAATAAAGTTTTAAAAAATGCTACATTTGCTAGCTCTTGAATTCCTCGACAAAATAAACAAGGCTATAGTGAACGTTTTTACTGCGTGAAAGGAAGCGAGGCACTCGTAAAAACCCGACGTTTTCCGCGAAAAAAAACCTAAAAAAAAATACATGCTAATAGTTTTTTTTTTCCACGAAACCTCCTGTAAATGCTTTTTGCAATTATTGCGCCCTTATTCGTAGGATACGATGACAATATTATCGGTCGATAATATTGCTTCCATTATTGCAATTTCTGTTTTCAGTACATTTTGTGTTAGTGGTGCTAACATTGGTGTGCAAGGAATCAGGATGATTTATATCAATAGCCCCTGCAATATTACTGATTATAAAGTGTGTGTGATTATTAATTATTCAACCGGGGGAAAAAACTCGATCTGATATACAGGAGATTTTATAGCTTAAGTAAATCAGACAGAGCAGAAGAAAATTAAAAACCAAAGTAGCTAAAAATGTTGCGATTATAAGCTGTAACTTTTCCAGAAACTAGCTGTACATCAGTTGCTCATAATTAACAATTTTTTTAAAATTATATATTATAATTAAAGAGTTATTTATATATTTTATTGAGTGATAATAATTATGCTATAATATTTCAGAACCAGAGAAGCAGTACAAGACTACTTAATAAACAGTATTGTTGAAGTTGTAAACAACGTTGAAAACAAACCAGTGAATAAAATTGTATGGACTGACTAACTATCACATTTATTAATGCAATTTATTAAATCAGTAGGTGAATTTGTGTATGTACATATAATTTGAAATAAAATAATATTATGGCTTTTGATCTAAGTATTTATTTTTTTACCAATTGTAAAAGTAACTTGGCCCCCTCTGATGATTGCTGTTTCAAAATATTAGAGACAGGTTTTATTTTACTTTTGAGTTTCTTCACAACGTCTTCATTGTTATTTTCTATGAGTTTTACTAAGAAGAAACAACCTCTGTTAGTCTTGATCCATTGTTGTAACTGTAAAATGACAATATTATACTGAGACTAGATAATGCCCGCAACTCTGTTGCGCTAAAATTCGTTTATCGTGTGAGAACCGTACATTTTTCCGGGATGAAAAGTATCCTTTATCTTTCCCTGGGACTCATAGTGTCTCTATACCAAATTTCAGCAAAATCGGTTCCGCGGTTTGGACTTGAAGAGGTAATGGACAGACACACTTTCGCATTTATAATACTAGTATGGATATTCTAAAAACTGAATTTAATCTCCCATGAAAGATATCAATGTTTTTTACAAATTTTGTATGAGATCAGATCAGCAACACTAAAAAGGTCACTTCACAATATTGCAAAGAGCAATTCATTGTGTCGTTTTTCTTGTAACTACTAATTTTGAAAAACAGTGATTTCACAATTAATTTAAATTGATTTTAAAGTAAATATTTCATTAAAACTTTTCGATTTTTTAACAAAATGTACTAAAATGAATTGCAGAGCGTTCCTTTGCAATATTGCTTTTAAGATCTTTTTAGATCCCCAGACCACGGGATCGCGAAATTTTACCTCCTTAGGAGAGGAATTTTAAAAATCCCTTCTTATTAGTCACCTTTTTCATACATAGAAAACTCCCCAAAATTCATGATTCTACGATCAGTAGTTTAGGCAAGACATTGATTTCTAAATGCATATTTTTGAGGACAAAGGATTTTATATAATGAATATAGAATTATTAATATTAAAATCAATAATGGTTGACACAACAAAAAAAATTGCAAGCTGGTCTTGAACTTGTGTATGAATAGTTCTGTACCATTATAGAGCAAAAATAGGCAACAGTTAACAATTCAGGTATGGGACCCCACCACACACACACACACCACCTATGAAGGTTCAACGGGCAAAAAAACTGTGATAGCATGTGAATTTAGCAATAACTACTGAAAGTATATACCTAAAGATTTTGTTTTTTTCCTTAAAAAACTGAAGTACATTACTTACATGCCGGGCCTGGGGTAATTTTGTATGGGATTTGGCAGATCTCCTTTAATTATTGATTTGTTGTTAAAGCGGCAAAAGGAATACATAATTTGAACACACAGAAAGGCATGCGTTGATAATAATCCTGTTCCTTTATAAATTTATTCTAACTGATTTTGTGCACATATTACCATCCTATTATCTAAATTAAGATGATTGAAAGTAAAAACAATAATGTGAGAATACTTACAGTGTCATCATTAATCTCATCACATATCTTTTCACCTAGAGACACAGAGGATGTTTTATCCATGACTGCAAACTTCTTTAAACACATGTGGATACCAGCATCTTCAATGGCAAATATTTTCTTGCCGTTAGCCTCAACTGTCCAGTCAGGTTTGCAGACAACTTTTGCTAGTGCAGTAACAATTTCTTCTGAAGTTTCTGTGAGTAAAGTAAAATAATTGTTCACATTTTTTAAATATAAAAATGAATGAGCAGTTAGTCTGTTAACTGTGCTTTATCATGGATAACGAAATTCAGTGTCAAGATAGTATAAGTTAAGAGAAAGAGAAATTCAGAAATTTGGTGCTTTATGCAAAGTGTTTAAACTTACATCTTATTTGTCTGTGATGATTTGTGATAATTCATCAGGGGGACAATAGTCATACACACAAGCAAAATAAATTTGCTACAAGTTTTGTGTCTAATGGCTATTCTAACAGTAGCCATTAGATTATGGTGTTATAGAGAATGTTTTTTGTATTTTTATCTTACCTATGGACAATATAGCTACTGTCAACAACATAGTGACTTTATTTTCCAGCCAGAACTCTGGGTTAGCTTGTATATCTTTCAACAGAGCTGGTATGATAGCTTCCCGTAATTCAGACACCCTCAGTTCTGAAGTTTTCTTGGATGTACCATTTTTTGCACCTTCTTCTAGGAATTTGGTTAAGCTGGGGTGAAAAGCAGATGGATCTTTTGGTTTAACTAACCAGTGCAAAACCTGAAAAATAAGTATTTTAATAATTACTTTATGAAATACTGTAAATGGCAGATGTTAAGCTAGCCCATATAACAAGAAATTACAAATCAAATCATTTATAAAAATACTTTCAACAGTTTTAAACTTTCATGCATTTAGAATATTATTTAGTACAGTTAGGTGAAACACAATGCATAAAATGATGTAATTAGCAATAAATGAACACTCATGTTGGATCAAAACAACTTGGCTTAGAATTTCATACAAAATTTAAAGTTATATTTGCAGTTTTATGCCAATGACGGCAGTTCAACCACAACAACTATTTCTTACCATTTTACCACAATGGTCTTTTGTCTGGAGAACTTCTTTCAAATTGTTTGCCAGCACCGACACAATAGCTTTCTTCACCAGAACTGTATCATCAACTGAATCAAATATAGCTAGCAGCAATCTATATCCTGTTTTGTGTTGGCTCAATGGTACAACATGCTCCTTTACAACTTTCATAATTGTCTGTGAAATAAGAAATAAATTCCCCATCGGTTGTTTTGCTACCATCTTAATGCAAACAAAAAAATTGTAATACTTAGATATAATTATGAAATAAAAAGAAACTCTAAAATGCATCAAAAAATTGTTATATTTATATTAAAATAATAACAAGATTTTTAAACTATTATTACCTTCTTGTCTTTATTAGTCCCTTGCCATACACACATGCAAGCTGCATTGACTCCAGCTAGAGAGTTACTGAGAGGGACTATCAGAGGGGACAGTGTAGTGATCAGCTCTGCTCTATCTTCCGCACTGCATTCCCTAATGTAGTCATACAAGACCAGTTGAAATAATCTAAAAAGAGTAATTGCTGTTTAGAAATACTTCCTCGAATATTTCATAACCAGAATGCAATAAACATCCCAGTTTTATAAATACAAAATTAAATGTACATTGAGCAAAACTCCAAAGTATCACCTCATTTTTTATAAGATAAAAGTACTTACTCTGCATCATGTAAATTTTTATCAAGAATCCGTTGTATGTTAGCCTTGCATGACTGTAAGATAGCCGACTTCATTTCAGGGCAGTCTTTGTAGCCATCACTTAGTGTTTTTATTTTATCATCCTTAGTCTGTTTTAGAGGTAGATATTTAAATTTATTTACATACATAATTAAAATATTTGTAATTAAGATGTCATAAATACATGTGTAAATATTATCAACATTTGTAACACAAAAGCATAGTAACTCATATCAGAAAATATGATAAACTTACATTCTTATACATGTCACCATAAAATTCTTGTTGCATATGCAACTTCTCCTTCTTTGTAGCAAATTCTTTAAATGCATAATCGAGAATTGGGGCACTTATAGTGTGAGATGCCAATGAGACAATGTGGCCAAAAAACATCTTGATTATTTGATGACGCACATTATCTGTACCATACTTTAGGGACCGCCTAACAGTGTGGTGAGCGTATTTCAACTGCATCATCTGTACCATCATATCCAATAGCTCTTCAATCACTTCGATCTTGAGATCCGGAGGGCCATGCTTAAGAAGAACTTGAATTACTCTACTTAGGTCATGGGTCAAAGCTATTGACTTGTATTTACCTTTTATTAGTGCATGTAACTCCTTACAACAGTTTGTGCGGAAATCTTGTTTCAATGTTTGTCTGAAAAATTAGACAAATAAATAATCTGGTAGAAGACTTATGAAGTAGGTTAAACTTAAAATAACAATTACAAAATTGATAATACATTTAAAATGTGAAGGTGTGAAGATGTTATTTACCTGGGTATTTGGGCTGCTAACAACTTAGCTTTATGTAATACTTCATAAACTTCTGGAGTAATTTTGGCGATTCGACGCTCCTTCCTAAGGGTTTTCTTTTCTTTTTTCATTTCCGACCACTTGGGCTTTTCTGTGGGGCCGTCAGTTTTGGGAATTTTGTCATTCTTAAAACTTGGCTTACCTGGTTTAGTAAATTTTTTTCCACCATTGGCCTGGAAATTTTTACCTGAATGGGGCTTGTTAAACTTTAACTTGTTGTCCTTGGGTTTCGCATTACTGAACGACTTTTTTCCTTTCTCTGCGATATTTGGTTTAGCAAATTGTACCTTCTTTTTCTTTTTTTGTGTAGCAGACTCATTTTCAGAGCCCTTTCTTTTTGTAAGTTCCATAATATTATTTATGTTTACAAAAAGGTTATGATTGAAACTATACCTTTAAAAATTTGAGGAGGGATTAATCACTTCGACTTAAGAGAGTAGACAATGAAATAACTACTTCAATAATAGAAGCTATTGGTAATTCACGTAAAATTAATCTTGATCACGAAAAAGTTTTAATGTCGCGGTTTAGGCAGCATGGTATATTTGAAGTATGACAGTGACAGTTGACAACGGTGAACGGGACAAATGGAAGATTTTCATATATAAAAGGTACATAATAAAGATTTTTAATCGAATTTTTTAATAAATGGCCCCTCGGCTATTTACCCATGGCCAGTGTCAAGTAAAACTGAATGTAGATTATGTAGTTTCGGAGGATACAATAAATGGCACGTCCCTAAAGTTTGTAATTTGTATCCCTTTTTTTATGGCTGGTGTACACTCTTGCCGAGACACAGCAGGACTACCGTCTGAGACTGTGAGCACGGACGGATTGTGTGTCCGAGAGAGAGTGTGAGAATTTAAATAACACGTATGCACTCGCCACGTCTCTCCTCCGTCATGGGGAGGCTGTACACTCTCGCTAAAAGCTCTCGTGCGAAAGTCTCGAGGCGAAACTTTCGCAAGCGGCTGGCAGGCGAGATGAGGCGAGAGCAACCATTTACACTCTCGCACTCGGGTGGTCTCGCTGTGTCTCGGTGAAAGTGTACACTAGCCATAAACTTCGAAACGCGGCAAAAAATTATTTGTGGCGCCCGAGCGGAGAGGCGCCATTGCAATGCGGTTAAGCTTATACAAATCAGTACAAAGTATGTTTTGCCAAGGTGCTTCGCTCCGGTCCGCACCTCGCAACCGCAAGAGCGTTTGAACCTTTATCGTACGTACAAGCTTATCTTAGTACGAGAGTGTTATAGAGGCTGTACACTCCTCGAACGAGACTCTAGCACACTGAGTCAGTGGGCTAGAGTCTCGTCAGTGGCATTGATCTCTATTATATAAATACGTTGGACTGTCGATTTTACTGATACGATTTGAAGCGCCCCGCCAGGTCGGGAAAAGATATAACTTTGACGTAAATTGCAAATGACCGCTTTGTCTTGAATGAAAACAATGATATTCAATAGTATTAGAAGTTTCCTGACGATAAAACTTATATCGTTATCTATGACTTATAATTGTGTAAAGGTAAGTAATAAATAATTTTAAATTAATCCAGATATATTATTACTTTTAAAAGAAACCTTGCCAATTTCACCCCGGCTACGATCGCATCATAAAATTTTAATTGAGCTACTTAATACATTTTTATCATATATATATATATATAGAAAGTCAGTGATCTAGCCCGAGAGCTTTCGCTGAGTGTGTACCAGCTAACTTGCTACTTATATCTATATTATATATGTGGAGTGTACAGCCGCTAATATTTTCGCAGTACGCGGGTCACGCTCTACAGGATCTTATTTCAAATTTTTAACAATAAAAATCGAACAATCAATAGTGTCAATTTGTCGTCAACAATTTATTAGCAGCAGTTAGCAGTTTCAAAGAATTTTATATAGTTTTATAATATGATTTCAGAGGATATTTTGACTGAAAAGAAAACAAGCGTTACAAAAAATGAAGCAAAAGAAATTTCTAGCAGGAAAGGTAGTTTACCTAATGAAGGTTCTGAAAACTATGAATTAGGCTCTTTAAAAAATCCAAAGAGCTGGAAGAAATCTCTTAGTGATTTCTTTAGAAACCAATTGAAGCCCTCAAAATCAATTAACGTGAGTATAAAATATGTATATTTTACTCATGAATGGTCCACAAATCAATGATTTTTATGTTTGTTTATTATTTTGTTTGTACTACGTACTAGAGATGACACCGCAAGGCGATGAGAGTGTCCCATTCCGCTGGCCACTGCAGCGAACATTTCGCAGTCGTACTTTAGCTCTTCTGAGGTTCTGCGCACTACACGTTCTAACTTCTATATTAAAAACAAAACTGATTAAAATCACAATAAAAAGCCTAGTTGTGTAAGGAAGATACTGCCTAGGATACTGCAGGAATAATGAGTATCACGGCTAAGTACAACGCTAAAACTTGTTACTTGACATCCCATTTTACATTCCCGCCGGCCCCGGGACAACACTGGACATAAGTGTAGAGGCCATGTCCGACAATATCCGTGCGGTCCCGTCTATGATCGCCTTGTTCCCAGATTAAGAATTAGTTTACAATTTGTTTACAAGAATTAGTTTACAGTTTGGACTTGTTCAATGGCGGGACATGCCGGGAGTTTCGTCAAGTTTCGTGTTGCCATGTATATAAATATCGGTACATATTTCTCAGTCAGTGGTGTAATGTAAGATTAGATTTCTCAGTACTTATTACAGATTTTTAGTGTGTTTTGCAGATATGCATTTCATTAAGGAATACAGAATTAGTGAATTTTCTAACTCTATATATTATTAAACTATAAAATGCTCATAAATCTAAATTATTAGACTAGATACATACTGTGTCGTACACATTTATATACTTCTAGTACACATCATTGTATGGCATGGCATGGCCCAGAACCTTATAAAGGTCTCTAAAATAGACAAGAAAATCTATTATATTTATGCACATTATGTATTTATTTCGTTTTAGGGAGATTATTCAGCTAGAAGCAGACATTATTATGATGAAAAAGAAGTAACAACGGAGCAGAAATGGCAGTCGTTGGGAAAAATATTTAGACGCCAAAGCTTGATTGGCCAACACCCTCGTACGGAAAGAGAGTCAAATTCCCAAAAACGTTTAGCAGTTAGATCTGTTCTATCCAGTTATTTTGGAAAATATAAAGTCAGGGAGAATGCAAACGAAAAGAGCAAATAATGTCGGGTTCATCATTTCATAAATTTTAATATTATGTAATAAAATTTCAGTTTAATAAATTTGATAATAAAATAATATTTTTTTGGACCTTATTTAATAATAGTCCGATGGCGGCTGTACACCCTCGCCAAGACCATAGACTAATTACTTTAGACTTCCATGTAATAAATTATTTAAATTAAAATGTACAAGTAATTGCTTTAAAATTATTTTTTGAAAAATTTTACTAAATCTCGGCAGAATCATAGCCACCTTATCCTAGTATGCGCTTTGACCGAAATCACGGAGCTGGTGTTAAAATTTTATACAAATATTGTCTGTTTAGTTTTGATTCCCTTCTTGTTAGTATCATCAAAAACTCACGTAATAGAGTTAACGACGATCTCGTGTCCATCGTTTCACAATTTCTGCACGTGTCTGTAGTTGATGTATGAATGTGATACGAAGAACGTGGCCTTGATAGGACAGCCCTGCGGGTTGGTGCGGCTCGTGAGCAGGTGGCGGGTCAGAACATCCCAATTCTCGTGGTTCACGGCGCCGTCAAATGTCAGCGTTATCATTTGAAGGGTTCACAATTATATATTAGTAATAACTTTTGCATTTTTATTTTATAAATTTGACCTGTAGTCTATAATAGAGACTATGCTTATTATACGATCATATCATATAGAAGACTAACTTTTTCCCGCGGTTGCGTTCGCGTTGAAAGTATTATTCATACATACTAGCAGCACTCCTAGTCAAGCGTCCGTTAATACTTATACATTAAATATTTTATGTCTCACCGAAGTAAAAATGGGGGATGAATGACTACAAGTCAGTCCCTCACCTGACTAGGAACCAGGTTACCAGGTATCTGGCCACCATCTCGGGAGCAGAAACATTCTGGCAGCAGGCACAGGCCCGGGTCACACGCAGCGGCGGAGTTTGGGTCGTAGGTCAAGTCTCACCAACCCTATAAATACAGTTTTTTGATGAAAACTAGTGGGCAAATGAGGATATGGGTTACCTCATGAAAATCAGCTACCCTCACCCATTGACGTACGCAACCCACCTTAGAGGAAGAGAAGAACTATGAATAAAGATACGCTCGTCCGTTAAACTTACTTACACGACCAAACACAGCCCAATCGCTATATCACTTCGATTTCTTCAGGACCGTATGTTTCTGGTCGAGCCGGCCCACTCGTACCAAGGGATGGCTCTGTCACGGCTAGGAATATTATGTAAGACTCTCTTTGGTCTTACATATTTCTTCTGCACAATCGCTTCATACTTGTTTGAAAAAATGTAGCTATAAAGGTTAAAGCTTTTAGAACCGAACGCGCCGGCGGAAACAATTTTAAGAATTCGATTCATAAAATTAATACTTCTACAGTGGTTAGTCATTAAAAATGTTCGACTAATCGGTCGACTGGTTGGTTGTCTAATCGGTCGACCCCGGTCAACTAGTCGGGTCCACTGGGTGATCGACTAATCGGTCGACTGGTTGGTTGTCTAATCGGTCGACCCATGTTAACTAGTCGGGTCAACTGGTTGATCGACTGGTTGGTCGACTAGTTGGTCGACTGGTTGGTAGACTAGTTGGTCGACTAGTTGGTCGACTGGTTGGTCGACTATTTGGTCGACTAGTTGGTTGACTGGTTGGTCAACTAGTTGGTCGACTGGTTGGTTGACTAGTTGGTCGACTGGTTGGCTGACTGGTTGGTCGACTGGTTGGTCGACAAGTTGGTCGAATGGCTTCTCAGCTGGTTGGTCGACTAGTTGGTTGACTGGTTGGTCGACTAGTTGGTCGACTGGTTGGTTGACTGGTTGGTCAACTGGTTGGTCGACTGGTTGGTCAATTGGTTGATCGACTGAATGGTAAACTAGTTGGTCAACTAATTCGTCGACTGGTTGGTCGACTAGTTGGTTGACTGGTTGGTCGACTGGTTGGTCGACAAGTTTGTCGACTGGTTGGTCGACTGGTTGGTCGACTAGTCCGTCGACTGGTTGGTCGACTGGTTGGTCGAGGAGTTGGTCGACTAGTTGGTCGACTGGTTGGTCGACTAGTTGCTCGACGGGTTGGTAGACTAGTTGGT
>JAOTAV010027246.1:0-48247 GCA_026546445.1 Cyclargus thomasi
GGCCTAGTGAGTGAGTCTGAGCTCTGACGCAACGCGATCAAAACGTCTCGTGTTGCGCAACAACATCGATTGACCAGTCCTGGCTTTTTGCTTTTACATAGAATATACTAGAATCTAGATGTCTCGTATTTCTAGTTTTGATGTATTCCGTGGTGGGGGATCCCATACCGTGATTTGTATTTTCTTTTGTTGATATTATGATTTGTATCTTCAAGTATTTTACTTATACTTTCTAACCGACTACCAAAAAGGAGTAGGTGTTCAATTGATGACGCTAGTCCATCCTTTATGTATCGGAATGCTGTTAGGTACAACATATCAAACTGTTATGGTGTGACAGACAGTATATATACTCGGCCTGTCGTTTTTATTCCCGTTATCAACTGTCATATACATATATTAATAATGATCAACGAGACAAATGAAACGCTTTATTACAAAAAAAAATGAAGGATTAATAATGTATCATGTGTTGTGAGCTGAATGCAATTTGAAGCTCCCTTGAATATTGATATTAAAAAATAATTTTCTCATGCAGTACCGTTACCATATTAGGTATGGACATGAGATCAACAGGCATGAACGGTGATTAAGAATGTGAAAATATGAGGCGGAGTTCGTTAAACTTCGAAAACCTTTGTCGTGTCGTCTCTTTGCCAGCCGGTTTTGCAAGGACGTTGATTCAATGTTATCGCAAAACGCACTATCTATATCGGCCGCTCGGTTTGTGCACTCGGGATTTTGTTGCAGTTTGTAACGAGGCTGGGTTATGCCACTTGATATTAGGAAGTTAAATTTTGTTAATCATTTATGTGATGAATGAGATATTTATATATATAAAAATGAATTGCTGTTCGTTAGTCTCGCTATAACTCGAGAACGGCTGAAAGAATTAATCTTATCTTGGTCTTGAATTATTCGTGGAAGTCTAGGGAAGGTTTAAAAGGTGAGAAAAATTCGAATGATTGCCAAGGAAATCCTCAAATCAGCATTTCATCATTCTATTTCCCATAAAAACGTTTTCTAAATAAAATGGAGAGTCAATTTGTAATTTATTACCGCTGCATAAAGTTCAAATTCGCGTGCGCGTTGAAGGATTTAATATCGCGTTCTGAAACTCAACAAAAGTAAAAGTGAATCGCGAACGCGACAAAATTGCATAGTCTCAAAATACATAGTACATTCAGGAAAACTCTGTTTTCTACGTAAGCAACATGATCTATCGAAAATAATAATAAAACTTCATGCTTTATTCAATAAATGCTTTTTTATTTAATACGGATTCGATTTGTTTGTTTTAAAATTATTTTATACAAAAGATTAGGTATTTTATTTATCGATGAGGCAGTACGAGGTCTGCCGGGTCAGCTAGTTTTATAATATAAAACATAATAAAATTAGAATTTATATCAATTATTTATTAGTAATAATGATTTATTAAGTTATTACATTTTTTTGTAATTAATGTAACTTGTTACTAAGGGAATTTTTGTAAAGTGAGTTGTCCTTACATTAGATAATGGCAAAGGCACAAAGCATTAACGTTTATCGCTATTGGAGCGTTGCAGCTAATAACTTTTACGATGTAAGTCGCGCTAAGCGTTATAAAAACTCGTAACCATATCAGTTTTATATGTAACCTTATCAGTGAATATTTCAAGACTGCCAGTTCATCAGGTCTGTAACTAAAAACAAGTCTGACCGGTGTATTCTGCAGCTCGCAGTAGTACATTTGTAGACATCGATTGACCTTTAGTACAATATCCAACAGCCCCGGATCTTCACATTTTCTAGGCAGACCAAAAACTGTAATATCTCGCCCCTACTTTTATGTATTTTTACTTTATCATAAATGTCATTTCAGCTATTAGATGTCCACTAAGACATATACCTTCCGGAAATAATGCAAGCCGGGGCACGAGCCCCAATGTAGCTGAAATTTGGTATGGAGACTTTGAATCCCGGGGAAGGACATAGAAAACTTTTTCCCGCGCGGTTGCGCAAATTAAATTTGGCGCAACGAAGTTACAATTATCATCTAGTACCGCGTTGCATATTTTTTAATAAATATGCATCATGGACATATTTTTTAAGATTATTGCAAAACAAAATGTATGGCAAATAATTGTTGAATAATGTTTATTACAGTATTAGCTATAATTCTACATTGTTTTCCGACAGCTATCACCTGATTATTTAAGCTTATCGCATATATCAATACAAGGCTAATGGCTATTCTAATTACAAAATAAATGATTTCTATAATCGCGGCTACATTACCCTTGCATAATTATATTGTGACATGGGCGTATAAATAGCCGTCTATATATGTATATACTCTTCCAATATTGCGATCGTTGGGCGACCGTAGTTTATTTCTTTCAGGTGACCTGTTTGCTCGTTTGCCCCGTAATCTTATGAAAAAAACCTAGCTAAGTACGAGTAGGACTCGCCAACGAAGGGCGTTTTTGTATGAGAGCCTACCTTCATTATTAATTTTGTCAAAATTTCAAGCGCCTCCGTTATCATTATTGAAATCGAGCAAAAAATTGACGTTTGTTGTATGAGGGGCCATTAATTAAATTTAGTTGTTTTTTGTTATAGCGGGTCCCGTTTTAACACGTTTGGAGCTGTGCTGTGGAACCCTTCATGGGCGCGTTCAACTCACACTTTGCCACTTTTTTACGTAAAGTACCTTTACACGGGCGTATATTATATAGCTTTGATAAGGATCAAAGCTATATATTATACGCCCGTGTAATTGTAATATGTTTATGTTTTTTCTTATGCTATACTTCACCTAAAATCCAATATCTACATGGCCTGGTAATGAAACAAAAGTAACTCTCTTAACAATATATTTTACAGTACTTATACTGTGCGACTGTAGTTTTAAATACTTATTTAAAATCCGCTTTAAAATCGTAGTCGTCGTTTTTCTTGTAGGTAGTGAGTGTGACGTTTTCTAAAACTCCCGCCAAATTAACAGCCGCCTTTTCGTTCTTCGCCTTCTTCTTTTTGTCTTTTTTAAACTGCATTTTTCTCAATTTATTTTGTTTCGTGTTGCCTTCTATCATCATTTCTGGATCGTTTCTAGTTCTCTCGTTGCTGTTTCTAGTTTTTTCTAACTTGGACCTAATATTTACTGCTCTTGAAAGTAAAGTGGAATCGTCATCATCAACTTGCATGTCATTTTCATCAGCTGCTTTCACTGGACCAGTGCTTGTGATCTGTCGAAAAATATTAGTTAAATTTTCGTTTGTACTACCATAAATAAATATTCGCAAATAATAGTTACTGTCCCAAATTTTTTTTAAATATTTTTATCTTTTATCTATTTGTTTTTATATTCTATTGTTGATCTAGGTCTTTGTATGGTCTATAATCTAACAGCTTTTGAAATGTCCGTACGGTAACGCATAGATACGACGCCGCTCACTTGCAAGCCGCGCACGGTTCGTTTCTATAAAGATGTCCTGTTTGGTTTTATATACTATGACCATATTGTGTACCTTGAAAGCCTCATCAGCAGTGGGGTTTCCCAGCGCGCCAATAACCTCCGCCTCCATGGCCTCGAAGCTGTTGAGGTCGAACTCCTGGGCCATTGTCGTTACGATCTTGGCGTCCACATGAACCTCCTCTTCGTGCTCCGGCGGTTCGGTGTAGTAGCGCACCTGGTGATATGTTCAATTAGTTACTACAACTAGCTGACGCCCGCAAATCTGTTTCGTAGGGATGCGTTCATTGCGCGGGAATCGTACATTTTCCTGGATAAAAAGTATTCTCCATATCCATACCAAGTTTCAGCAAATTCGGTTCAGCGGTTTAAGCATGAAGAAGTAACAGATAGACACACTTTCGCTTTAATGATATTAGTATGAAAGTATGGGTATCCTTTATTTGTATAACAAAGTATATTTGAATTTTCATTACTGTTCTCCACTTTCACCCTTCATCTTTTAAACAGCTCGGACGATTTTCATTAAACATGTCTAAACCACGTACAGATAAGTCCACCGCCACAACCACACGGCCTCCAGCAGTGCTAGCATGGCGTCAGTAGACATTCGAAAGTAAATACAAACTGGCAGATTATTGGGATAAACTGACAGATGTCCTTTATGCATCTGCCATTTTTCTATCCTACTCTAGAGAAAAAGGCTTCTCTATACTAAGGCCCCTGGTCTCTAATTCCATCTGAAAAATTATATTAGCGATGTCTTTTCTTACTTTGCCCGTATTCCAGTCGTTGAGTAATATCCTAGCGGCCGCCTCCTGGTCCGGCACACCGCCTCGCTTGAATCTGCCCATACGCGACGCCAAACTCGCAAAGAACTCCTGGAAAAAATATTATAGTTATTTAAGTTTCATCCAAAACCAGCGTTTACTTGCGGCTTAGCCCCGAAGAAATAGGACAATCATGTATTATATCTCAAGGAAGCAATTAAAATCGCAATGTTAAATTACTACAGTAAGGAACTCAATTACCCGGACCTCTGTTATACGTATTCGCGATTATCCGGACTACAGGCCAATTTTATTAATTGTCGTAACCTACAAGTCGTATTTTTGCGCGCATGAACGTGTCGGACGGAATTTTCATCACCCGGTAAATTACATAATACTGTAAACAAATTATTCGTACACACGTATCTCTTAATTATTTCATAATATTTAATAAACATTGATTTTTGTTAATCTGTCGTATTTATTATTAAATGTCATACACTATAAATAACGGGGGAAATTGAAAGAGAGCCAGTTGACGGACCTACGTCATTTGGTCGGAATTTGTCAATTCCATTTAAACCGTGATCTGTCGGATGATTTTAACATAACCCGACAAAATTACTTAGATCCATGATCTGTATCTCTTTCAACTTCTCTGGTTATACTTAAATACGCTAAAAAGCCAATTTTCTTTATGCTTTGGATTATACGGATTTTATATTATCCGAATGACTACTGAGAGCAATCAATCCGGTTAATCGAGTTTCTACTGTATCCTACAAATACAATTTAAGCAGCTTAACCTTATCAGTACAGCATATTTCATTATAATCCATTCAACAGTTTCGGCGTGATTAAGCGACAAACGTCGAATCAGACAAACTTATTAATGGAATAAGTATTTTAATAAAAACTGGCCAGGCGCAGTGGCGTAACGTGGGTATCGGCCGCCCGGGGCGGAGTAAAATTTTGCCGCCCTCCTACAATTTTTTTCAAAGCATTAAGAGCACATTTTTATTCACGGGAATATTTTTTTTCATATAATGTTTTTCTGCCAATACTGATAGTCTGACATAATTTAATGTGACATTACAGCTAAGTAGCGGAAAAATAATCGTAAGAATAAAAATCGCAGTGCGGACACGAGATCATTCTAAGGAATTTTTCGGCAGGAACCGTCATCAGTATTTTGCAATTACGCACGTAGGTATGGCATGAGCTACTAAGGTGCTCAACCACTGTGCCACAGACATATGTTTGAATATATGTTTACTTCAAACAGGGATACATTTTACATTTATTTGTCTTTCTATAGTTTACTTCACACTTGATAACTTTGATGTATGAATAATGTTTTTTGTTAAGTAAAAAAAATTACCTGTGGCGTTTTAAACTCAGGTATGCAGTACAGGTTAACTAGTGTATGCGTATGGGCTCGTTGCAGTATCGCAGATGCTGGAGCAATGGGGTCTTTTAACGCCCCTACTCGCACTGCATTCTTGAGAGCTACAGACGCATCACCGGCTGGCCCAGCTTGAAATACTATACCAGGACTGTCCAGTATCTTGATCTTGGAGTCCAGTTGTACAGTCTGCATTTGCCTGGAAGAAGTAGATTCATTTTCAATTAATTTTTCATTAAGCTCTAATGGCTATTCCTGACTGTTGAAGTCACACTTGCATTCAACGACATTTTGAAGGCAACTATACTGAGGACGGTTTTGCGCAATTTAGAAGGGATTACCCATATATAAAACATACCACTTAAGAGCTTTTCAAGCAAATTATTTTAGAGATTGTATTTTAGAATGTATTTGTTAGTAAAAATTTTTTTTTTTAAAAAAATAATTTAAAAAGCAGCACAGCATCATATTTTATGTAATGTATAAAAGTAATATGTATAAAATAACAGCAATATTCAATGTATACCTTTATGGGACCTACAATCTTAGGTAATTATTGACAAACCATAGATAATAGTTATTTAAATTTAAGAAAACAAACTTACTTAGTAACACCTGGAGTGCTTCCAACATTGCAAGCTTTGGACCTGTTTAAGCTGTTAATTATAGAACTTTTGCCAACATTAGGTAATCCTACTACACCAACAGTTATGGATGTCTTTATGCCTTTATTTCTACAGTAGTTGCCGAGCAAACTTGTTAATAACTCAGCTCCTACACATGCTGAACCTAAAATAATAATATTTATTAAGAACAAGGAATTTTAAAATCTCAATGTCCATTTCTGCTATATCCAAAAATTATGTTTAATCGAATGTTACTAGGTTCTCTTGATCTCAGACTGATCGTAAATAAACCCATAAAATAAAAAAAAAAAAGGTTCTCTTGAACTGATGTTAATATTAATTCAATCTTTAATACTAATAGACATATAAATATCAACATGAAACTTAGAAAATACTTCCTTTGTATTACCTTTCATTTCTTTTTCCTTAACAATATGTTTCATTTTCCTTCTGCCAAGATTGTGTTGTTGGTCTTGTGTGGAAGCCTTGAATGGTACGGCAGGTGCAAACCGGCGCAAGTATTTAAGCCAGGCAGTGAGATTGCTGCGTGGCACTAAGTCTGCCTTGTTAAGAACTAAAACTAGGCGTTTGCCTGAGTCTCTCACTGCCTCCTCTACTTGGACACATCTTGTACCTAAAATTCAGTAAAGCAAATATTTACATTTTTAAAAGGAGAAGATGACGGGGAAATTATATGGAACAGAGTTATGATATTGATTTAAATTATTACAAACAATAATCCAGTGCCCATTAATTTATTCACTGACCTATACAGTAGAAAATTGATTATCAGGACCTGAGCTATATGGATTCACCATTATGTGGACTACAGAGCATTTTTATAATTTACCTGCAAGTCGTAGTATTTCGAGCATGAATGTGTCGAACGGAACTTTCATCACCCGGTAAAGTACATAATATTATAAACAAAGTATTCCTACACACATTTTCGATTATCTGAATGCCTATTGACAGCAATTAATTGAGTTGAGTTTCTACTGTCATTTTAAAATAAAAACATGCCTATAGCAAACATGGATAATGTTGTTTTCTCATAATCAAAAAAAATTGAAATTGTTCAGTATCTTCGGAGATTACCTGCCACAAACATACACACAAACACCGACCTCTTTATAAAATTAGTGTAGTTATAAATTTAAGTATGTATTAAATTTTATGTAAATACTCTTTTTCACACTTTTCTCTCCTTTTAAAATTTCACTCTATGTTTATTTATTTAGCAAGTAATGTGTAATAAAGATTACCAACCTAATGGATCCCTAGCATCTACCACTTCCAATACCACTTCAGCCTCCGAGATGACTTTTTTAAACTCCCTGTAGTATGCTTTCAGTGAGTTTTCCTTCTGTCTGTCCTTGGCATATTCATTGTCGTCCCCATTCTCTTTGTCCATAAATGCCTCATGCACTTTTCCTCTAGCTTCAGCGTTTGCAACCTATGGATGACTTATAGGTATTAATAAAAATAATTCTTTAGTACCAAAAGGCAAAAATAAACACTTTTATTGTTTATTTTAGCAAGCAAGTAGAACACAGCAATAAGTACTTACCAAAGTGTCCATCCCTGTGGGGTTATTTTTCTCCTCTAATTTCCTTTGTTTTTCTAGTTTGGCTTGCTCACGTCTCTTTTGCCTCTCCTCTTCTTTATGTTTTTTTACTGCCTCAACTTCTTTTAAAATTTCTTCTTTAAAGGGACAGATATTAGGGACTTGGATAGGCTTAGGTTTCTTTGATTTAGGTGCTTTTTTCGCCTCCTTCTTTTTCTTTCGGTTGTGATCCCTTACTTTCTTTTCAATTTTGTACCTCAGTCTAGCTGGCTGCCTTTTAGATGGCTTTTCTGTAAACAATGTTACAATATTTTCAAGTGTTCCGTAAATCAACATAACCTAACTTTTCTACACGTGATTTCTACATACGATGAAATTCAGCAGCACTGTTACAAACATTTTTTTTATTGTTTTTGTTTTATTTATTTTTTGAATAATGAAAGTAAAAGAAAGGATTATGAATAAAAATATTAGAATGATTGCAGTGCATACTCACTTAGTTTAAATTTTGCCATTTTTATTTAGTGTATTTTTATAAAGTTATACGGTACGAAAACAACACAATATTTTTTAGATATTTAGTATTAAAAATAAAGTAGCTGTTAATTAGTTTAAAATATAATTGTTCAGGGATCGTCTTGGGATCGTCCCTGATTTATTTTTATTTTTTAATATATTGACAGCAATGTGTTAGGTGACAGTCCGCAGTTGACACTGACTTTGATAGAAATGTTTATCTTCATCTTCTTTATTTTTTTTTATTTATATGGCGCTTGGCTATAACCATGGCCAGTGTCGAATAAAGGCGGAAAATCAATTTTCTTGGTCCAATATTTTAACAACGTTACAATATTTCGTCAAGTGTAAAGTCTAATTAAAGTCACGATAAATCGTCGGCGTAGAGTAGAGCAGATAAAAAGTCTTACGCCGACGCCAATCAAATCAGCCTAAAAATAATTTAAAATATCAATGTGACAAGTGACACTAATGGACCACGCACGTCTTTGGTCATGTCAAACGTCTAAGCGCCGGAAGTTGCCCTACTCCACGACATTTGTACTCTGGTTGTATCTCCTGCATTAGTGTATATAATTTATTCTGGGATCTCCTTCGCCCAAATTTGAGCACACAAGAGAATATTTAATGGTTGATATTTTGTCATTAGCGCACATTAAAAACCGAAATACACAAACACAAATTTAGCCAAAAATACAAAACACATAACGTCACTCTCTTTAAACATCTTCGGTATAGCATGGTAAGGCTAAATAGGCCGTGAATACATGGCCCAATAGCCCAAGACCAAGAGCCAGCATCCTTTTATAATATAAATAGAAGTAATTATATGATAATATCACTATTAACAAAACGACTCTTTTATACACATAAACCGTTTTTAGGTTTATGACAGTTTGTGAATGGAAAAAAACTGTTAAGTTCTTGCTAGAAAATTGGAAACGTTGAATAATAAAAAAAAAATAAATTCTGGTTTAAAAAACTAAAAAGGAACACATTTTGTTCATTTTTAATTTCTTCCTGTCTAGGGAACACTTACATTGCTATGTATATTTTTGCTGTAATTTCTTATTCCAAGTTAAAAATTGATTTTGAAATAATATTATAGTAATTCTCCTTTTCATATTCTATTTTTTATGTGATACTCGATAGTGGCCTCAACTCCGTTGCGCTAAAATTCGTTGCGCGGGAAATGTAGTTTATTTCATAACACATCTTTCTATGATTCGTTCGTTCACTTATTATTTTTCGTAAGTTACTTATCTTTATATATATAATTCTTCTGTGAGTGTGTATGTCACTTAACTTCTCTTAAACGACTGGACAGATTTTGATGCAATTTTTTGTATGTCTTCAAGGGGATCTGAGAATGGTTTAGATTCACAAAATAGGTCGGCAGGACAACGTCTGCGGGGTCAAATAATTTCAAGGACCTTTTGTTTAATTAAGATAAGCTTTATTTTTGTTACGATTGTTGTGGGTTGCGTGGAAGAAACCGCTGTAAGCGGTAAGGCCGCCCATTTGCTTTATACCCAACATAGATTTTTTTTCTTTAATGTATGTTTTGTTTTTTATAAGCAAATAAAGAATTTACAAAGAAACAAATATGTCCCTTCCCGAGACTCGAAAAATGTCCATACCAATGTCAGTAAATCGGTTAAGCGGTTTAGTATGGGTGTGAAAGTTTGTTTATTTTGATATTTTTGTATTAATAACATAAAATCAAACTATAGAACCGATTTTGTGAAATTTGTAAAACAAACATTGACTAATATAGAATACTTTTATTCCGACTATTCCTAAGCTGCTAGAAAATGCTCGCAACTACCTTGCCTACTTACCTATCTAAAATTTTGTAAATGTTATATAATTTGCTATCTCATGGAGTAGAGTCTCTAATCATTATTTATTAATATCGCATCTTACATAAAAACGATTTCAAGTTATTGTCGTAGATTTCATTGTGACTATGATTTCTTCAATGAATCGAGAAACCTATCCATATGACAGGGCATTGTTAATAGGAGCAGCTGCATGTCGTTTATCGTAGACCGGCCGTTGTACCTGAACAGGTAAAGCAACAGGTCATTTTCCTTCGCAGGCCGGGGGGAGCTCCGCTCTCGCTGCCGCGGCCGTTTCGTGCCGAACAATCTTCGAACTTCAGTCGTTTTTCGCTCGTCGCGGCGATCGCACGTGACTCCGTGCTCCATTGACCCACGAAACTTTCTCGCGACCGATACGATCGTATTTTCGAGTTATGTGCACGAGCACACGTTCGATTAATCCCAAAACCGGTCGGTCGTGACGGCACCCATGTCTCCCAGCCTCGAGGGGATCATGTTCAACAGGAACGCGAACCTGTCGGCGCGTCGACCTCTGCTGGCGGAGCCGCAGAAGCCTCTAATAGTGCCTCCGAGAGTGCCGCCTCGAGATTTCGGCCCGAAGCGCCCGCTCCCTTCGCCCGGGGAGGTCCCGAATCGGCCCGCATTTCGAGCGGAATGGAAGCCGTCGAACGTCGAGATCGAGAGGCGGCTTCAGGAAACCAGGGCCCGAGAGAAGATCGGCTACTTCCAGGACAAGGTGGTGCCCCCGGAGTTGAATTTGGACCGGCGGGAGGCGGAGCTGGTGTTCAGGTTCGACCCCCACGCGTCGGTGGACTACCTGTCGAGTCAGTACCAGACCCCGACTGTACAATACGCTCGGCCTGCAACACCGGCCAGCGGGCCAACATCCCGGCCGCCGGAGCGTGACGGCCCCTTCGTCTTTGGCGTGCACAGCCCCAGCCAGTTTCCACTGCCGCGCCGGGATTCCGACTACGACTACTCCGAGGTGGCGGACGAGGGCGGCCGCCCCGCCCGGCCCGCTAGACCCGCGCTGCGGGACGACGACTCCGATGACCTCAACTGCTGTGATAGAGTGAACGAGTGGACGGTGCGAGACAAAAAGAGCAGGAGGACTCTCAATCGAATGTTCCAAATAAAAGATAGAAGAAAAGTGAAAGGTGGGAAAAAGGAGAAAATCAAGTGTGTGTTAGTCGGTGACGGGGCGGTGGGGAAAAGTTCCCTGATCGCTGCTTACGCACAGGATACGTTTCGGGAGGAGTATCAACCCACCGCATACGACAACTTTAACGGTAAGCCTTAATATCATTTATTTAATTTAAGCTTACTAGTTGTTTTCCACTTCTGAGTTCTGAGTATCTGACACTAATATGAGAAAATGTGCGGCAGAGTTCGCGACGGATTGTTTGAAACTTCCGGTTTTTCACTCTTATGGCTATGTTTTTAAATGACATTTAGATCGTTCAAAATGTCATTTAAAAACATAGCTATCATTTAAAAGTATATTATGCCATCGTTGGCAATAAACCGGAACCGGTTGATAGAAAATTTATCCCTAAAACAAGTGACATTCTATGGTGCCATTTTATTTAAATTTTTATTAGGCCTTTTCTTCAATAATAAGAATGGTGACTTGTGTCAAATAAAAACGGGGTGTGTTATCGCGACTGCCCCGATTTGTATTGATAAATAAATTCGATCATTCGTCTGCAATAATTGTTGAAACGATAAAATCGTTAATGACGATAGTAATTATCACCTGGCGCCAAAAAGTTTTGTAGCAGAAATTTTGTTAATAAAATTACGACGTTATTTATGAGCAAAAACACGATACGTGCCTAGGTAGGTATATCCTCAAATTTTTGCGATAGGAAAAAATCTCTTAAATGCATTAAATTGTTTTCCAAAACTGTGCATTCAACTGAGTCAATATTTTCATACCTACACAATTTAAAATTCCATTATCAGGGGACTGCTCCAGCGGATTTTTTTAATTTTGTATATTTTGGAGTTATTAAAAAATGTTTCAATTAAACATGCATTATTTTTAAGGCATAATAAAATATTAAATGTTATTATTCTGAATCATAAAAGTCATAAAACTGGGTACTAAGCGACCTTTGAGATCAGACTAGCTTAGTTTGCCTGGTAAATAATACCTTATAATAAGACGAGAATCTACTGTTTGTTATTTCTTTATTTAATCTTACGTATGAGTTCTGTTTAATTTCACGACAATACCATTTTAGATGTGTGGTTTTAGTGTTTATATCTCAACGTATAAAATTGACACCGCCGAGTTTATGATATTTATTTTAATGGATTCTTCGAAAAACTACTGCTATAAGTAACATTGCTTTCATCGTGGTAGGTAATTAAAAATATGTGTTTTTACTTTTTTATTACCTACTGAGTGCTTAGGTGTTCTGATTGTACTGCTTGTGCCTTAAAATATAACACACGAAAGCATAAGGGCCTGTTTCATCGCTTATTAGATAGTCTATCTTTATTTTACAGGTGTTGTATGGAGAATCTGTCAAAAAAGTTCTTGATAGCCTAACAGAAACTTTATCTCTAAGCGGTGCAACAGGACCTAAAGATAATATGTTTAAATTATTGAGAACTAAGGTATTTAAAGTAGGGTAAACACCTATATCTTACTATGTCTTTATTGCATTGACTCATTTCTCACAATATAGGACATTGCACATATTTAATGAATCATTAATATTACTTGAACCGATTAATATTATTTATGCAACTGTTTACCGATGTGAATTGTAACAAAACTATTATGTCAGTAGTCGAATTAGTGTTTAAGTAATTATTACGTCAAGTTTTTACTCATTTATTTAGCTAATTAAAAAAATCCCAGGCCTTAATGTTTACAATGTTGCATCATCAATGTTGGTTTTTAACATTCATTTTTGTATTTAAGGTTGAAAATAAATTATGTAGACTATAAAAATCAAATACTTTCGAAACACTAGCTTGTCAAGGTTTAAAAGAGATTAGATAATTTACTACTTCAATCTAAAGCAGTCCTATATCCTATAGAGGGCAGACACAGAAATGGAAAGGATGTCTTTGACTGGCTTTAACAATGATACTAAAAATTGAAAAGTTTTAACTAAAAAAATAAACACTCTGATATTGGCAACTAACAAAGGAGTTATTTGTAAAAAAGAAGAAGTAAGTAAAAAATTCTTCCCATTTTTAAATCAATTGTTTTGAGTTGCTAAGCGTTGATAAGCGTTAAAATAATTAATAAGGGGTCAAAGGAACCGTTATGAAACCGATAACCAGTACCATAATATTCAGGCGTAGTGTGAATTCTGCACCTAAACATAGCTGCACGTACGTCCAGGTCGAAGCACCTGCTTAGTATGGGCATATCACTTGCCCGCCAATTAATGTCCGCGCCCGTCATGACTACACAATAGGTGTCTAGGAAGCCGTTTTAGTTATGCATATACAGAATGTAGAAATGAAATCTGCAGGATATAGAAATGAAATCTGCAGGATATAGAAATGAAATCTGCAGGATATAGAAATGGAATCTGGAAAATTCTTGTGATACACGTAAGTGTATCTGTCTAGATTTCCTTTTTGTTGACAAAGGACTGCCATTTTTGCTTATGCTGTGAACCCCTTTTCACGATAGCGATGCCAAGCATCCTGGTAATTTTGTTGGTAGCGTGGCAAATTAATGAAAACAATAAAATTGTTACAGAGCCAGGTGAAGGGCCTACGTTATTTGATCGGAATATGTAAATTAGTATTATGACCAAGTACCAATTCTATGATAACGCTTTCAATAAAATTTTGTGCGGGGTATTTTAAAAGGCTTTGTGGCGACCGGCAGGTTACTTAAGGCGCCATGTTCACTTTACAATACGAATTATTGTGTACCCCATTATAGCAATATTGTGTTCCCTCGACCAAAAATAATTTGGGGACAATGTACAGGTACAGGTAAGGATCCTTTTGCCCACGTTTCACATTTCTCACGTTTTATTGGTGAGACATTTTAATTTCGAAAGAAACACGTTTTCCAATAAAATATTCTGATCTAATGCCGTTTTCGTCGGCTTTGTAACGAACAATGGTAACCTAGTAGGCTTAATAGGTCAGTAGGTACTTCAGAAAAGTGATTAACAACCTGATTGGAGATCCTAGTCATTTGGTCGTGCTATGTCAAATCGAACCGAAAGACCACGATTTACATGGAATTGTCATAATATTCCGGCCAAATTACGTATGTCCTTCGACTGCCTAGAAATCTATTTCCTCATGGACACACTTGTAACCCACGATTTTGTGTCAGTTAAGTTTTCATGTCTGCAGAACTTAGGTGACTTAATTAACTATAAAGGTTAACAAAAACTAACACCAAAATCGCGAATTAAATTGAGGGCTCCCCGAAGGTGGTTTCTAGAAAACGGGGATAAGTAATTCAATTTAAATATTAAGTAGGATAAAGTAACAAAGCCTTGGATGGAAATGGAATACAATAGGAGTATAAATCGCTTCCATAATACATGCCTTGATTTCCTAGAAGTTGCTACGAACTAATAAATGATAATATAGATGTGAAAGCCATAACAATACTTACGCTGTTGCATGCAAATAATACAATCCATGCTTCCGTATCAAGGAAATAGCCGATAGCGGCCTCGCGATGGTTAAACATTTCAAGGGAAAAAAATAAAGGGCTTAAAACCTTTGCTTATAATCTGAATGATTTCCATCGCTTAGGTATGGACCCTTACAGTGGTCATACATAATGTCAAAGGAAAAAAAGGTTTTAAGTAGTAAAACAAGTTTATTATTATGGGTTAATCCTTTTACCACGGTCAAGAAATGTTTATAAGTTGTTAAATGCAAAATTAATTTTAGTTTAAATTTTAATTTAGTTTAGCGACTAGAAAACATTTAATCTACTCTCTTCGACAAAAAAAAAGAATAATAGTTATTTGTACACTTAATTATTTTTTCGTTCATGTTCATTTCATCATATTTTGAAAATATAAATGCTACATCGTTTATTTTGAGATGTGGACATAAGTCGGCAACAGGTTGTCTATCGACGGATCTGCAAATCCGTGACGAAATTTCACTTTCGTTGGATAAATGACCGTGAACGTACCTACTACCTCACCCGTCATTTATTTGTTACATCATAACGTATTGGCATATCACAAACTGAGACACGACACACGTTCATATTTTAATGGCAAAGGGGAAACGCCATAGGAATTAGGATTTAGGAATGGAATGTACAAAATTCCCGTTTCTGATATTTATTATTGCTTATCCAAACTCCTGGATTTATATCTATGCTACAATGTTTTCGATTGGTGAACAACTAGTTACGACTAAAAAGCATTGGGCATAATTTCGTATTTAAGAAAGCGGTCATAAGATCGTCAACGAAGATGGTTATCAATTAAAACTTACAGCAGATACCTACCGACTTACGGGTTATTGCACATTTGAAGTCTGACACCTACCTTTAAGATTCTCCCTACGAGGATCTACCTAATTAAACTTTGAGCTAAGACTGAATGCAATAAAGCACATAAGAGCACCACAGGTTTATTGGTACACGCACGCAGATGTTAACTAGTATAGGCACCTCTAAACAAGCTCTATGGAAGCAGATGATAACTTCTTTTATGAATGTTGTAGGATATGAGTAGATCCTAAATTCCAACACAATAATAGCATCTTAGTAACCAGTCAAAAAAAAGGTGTACACCGCAAAACAAAGTTTATCTCGGTAAAATTTATATGTGGTAACTGGTAACCGGTAACAAGATAAGTATTCTAACATAATGGGAATGACTTAGTCATATTATGACATAGCAAGTAAGGTGAAAAATATGACTAACACATTTTTGTGGCTATCAGCTTACATAAAGGATATATTTTCGAACAAACTGTGTAAAGAATTTTGTGGCGTAAAAATCTAAAATTAAAATATTACAAAGTGTAATGATACTTTCGTAATTCGAAGCTAATTCAATGTTCACCAAAAGCAGGCCAAACATTTTTATTGCGTAACTTCCGAGCTTATGGGCGATACTTCATCCACAAAGAGGCCAGATGCATAAACCAAATAATGTAAAAATTTGATGTTCAAAAGATTTACGAGAAGATAGAGAAAGCGCACTAAGAAATTAGAAACCTTGACCTACAGCAACTTCCCAAGTACCTACGGATATACAATGAGAATAATTCTGGATTGATATTGCGTGGGTTCTTCCATTATCTACTGCTGTCTTAAAATTTAATATTTTTGTAAATTGTATATACTTAGTAGAAGAATTGAATTGCTTTGCAAGACTGAATGTTCTAAAAAATTACAATATCTCAAATGAGACGAAATAGTACATCAAAACTTTATACGTAAAACACCCGCGACATTTTAGTAGCCAGCTGTACCTCGACAGCTGCCTTAACTCTTTGTGGGGCATATAAAAAAGAAATACCTTTTAGAAAAGGTTTCTTCGCCTTTGGGAACTTTTTTCTCTTGGTCATTATAACTGGCACGTTTGAATCGTAGAAAAAAAAACTAAATAACCATTGAACTTACTAAGGAACGTTAATTGGTTTTGAGGCAACGTTGAGTATGCTTATCGGGAGAGTTACCTCTGTCTTTGTTATTGTTTGTTTTAAATGAAAATCTGGAAAGAATTTATTCTCAGAATTATCGCTGCTATATCGTTACTTGCCAAGCGATTTGCGATATCACGGCATAATTTATCAAATTCAGTGATAAAAGAAAGTAAAGAGAAAACTATCAACATGATGCAATCGTTGTTTTGCATAACAATCCTTCTTGATATCTACAACCTTTTAGTTAAATTGACTGCTGACTTCCTATTTTGAAATTATGAACTTGTATCCAAATTTCTTTTCCCACGGCCCTTTCTTAGACATTTAACTATAATAACATTATATCAAAGTATTACATTGCGTAATAAAGAGAGTTCTATTTGTTATCCCGTTATCTGAATACATTTCATGCATAATACAATCCATAAATTAAACTTGTTATGTGCTACGTATTTATGACATGTGTCGACATTTAAATTGTCTAGTATAGTCCATGATAATTTTACTTTTCTTAATTAATAGCAAGCTGCATAGAGTTCCGTCGAATTGTTTTAGCTCTTAGCAACTGTTCTGTGCCATTAGGTAAAATTTCAAAACTATGACAACTCCAGCTCTTCCATTGTCTAGATATAATCATTGTACAGGTCATATGTCATTAATGATAATTATTATTTAATATTATCTATAGTAACATTTTCTATATAAATAACTTTATGCCTATATTACAATTTCTTTGAGTTTTTACAATTTAAATAATCTCATCTTCACAAAATATAGCTGCAGGTACAGTTATAAACTCTTCGTTCCTGGAATGAAAGTAATACGGGCTGTTCGGGCTTGGATTCTAAATCGATCAGATCGTCAGATAAAAAAGTAATTTTTTTGAATTTGGAAAGGCGATCTCTGGCTAGTCAGACGGGGCTGCGGCAAACCAGTTCCGTGCACGGTCACATACAGATCCGTTTTATTATTTTTGAACCTTATTTTTATAGGCATAAGATTGATATGTGGTACAGCCGGTCAGCGCACGTGCTAGATGAGCCGGGTTCGTGACTGCCATGTTATTGCATTTATATTATGACGCTTCCACTCACATGCTGGGAGATTTGTTAGTGGTAATGTTGCGTCTACATTACATGTCGCAATTATCATCATCACTCAGTGGCAACATTTTTGGGATGGATGCAAAATCAACCTTCATGTCAGAATTAAAATTAATTAAAAGAGAAGTCATAAGAAGGATTTTCAGAGGAAAAAATAAAGACCAGGCTGCTTATAGACTGTACAGTACAAACTTCTGAAAAGGATGATAATATGACCTATCATCTAACTGATATATCTACCAGACTTTGCGCGTTTCATTAAAAAATCTAAGGAGTGCAAAATACAAGAACGTTATAAGAGCCGAGCGTTCACAATTGGGGCCACAATACATGATACGAGATTGCGCGAGGGGTTCCGGTTAATGGGTTAAATTGCTTAATGCCACCCGGGTGCCTTATCTAATGAATCGCCATCGTCGAGGAAAAGTATGGCGAAAGTCTAAGATAAAAATGTAAGAGATAAACTATCCTCATGTTTTGTAACCACTTACAACTTTCTGTAGAGCTTTGGGCTTATTGGTGACATAATGTTAGGAAATTCTCTTAGCTTTTTTGTTTTTTCCACCATTACTTTAATTTCCTTTTAATCTATTCTATTTTAGAAATCCTATAGAAGATCAATAAAAGCGCCTAAAAGATAACCAGTAACTATAAATCCGGAAAGGTAAAATCGTTAACGATACGATAATTATATCAGATACAGTTAATGATGATGAATTATGCATTTCCAATGACACGAATGGTCCACATCTAAGGTAACCGATAGTGAGACTTATCTCGTTCTAATTGGGTTTGTTTTCGGTTGCATCATAGTGTAACGGTTAAGGCCGAGAGCCGATGCAACTGGTAGTAACAGCAGCGCATGGCTGCATACGCTCAGCATTCCGAGTTCCGACTGCCACTGGTCCGAATAATTTTACATATGTTGGGCTCTTGTTTGTAATGAAATTTTAATTTACGCTCTGTACTTTGGAATTGAATTTGGCTACAGAACATTCTTTATCTTTCAGTAATTCCGAATGGGCCTACTATGGATCAGTTTACCTACATATTGTGTCTGTTTGTATTGAATTTCAATTTTCTCCTCATAATCCTGCGTACTTTTGCAAATGAAATTGTCTTTATAACATTCTCAAAAATTACGAATAGACCTGGAATGAATAAAGTTAACGTGTTGGGATCGTGTTTGACTAAAATGAATTTTAATTTACGCTTCATAATCTTCTGTACTTCTGAAAATGAAATTGACTAAAGAAGATTCTGTCTTCATGTTCAAAACTCTGAATGGACCTGGAAATTGGAATTAAGAAGTTTTACATTGGGATCGCGTTTAATTGAAATGATCTTTTAATTTATGCTTCAAAGTCCGTCCTCAGAATTTGGCTTCAGAACATTCTTTTAAATCTTCTTGTGTAAAACCCGACCGTTCGGAATCCGACTGAGTCAGTAGAGGACGGAATTTGGTTGAAATGGATGTGCTTGTTTAGTCACTTTCACACTAAATTATTCAATGATTGTGGACTGGTTTGGCAAAAATGCACTGTCTGTGTAAGAACTTTTGTTTGTTGTTTAAATTTTATTGCAGATTTATTCTTCCTACTTTTAAAATTAATGACTATGGTTTTTAAAAGTTTTCTGTAGTAGTATTCTTTCACTACAGTCTTTCTTGTCCATTTTCTTGTCTTTTATGTTTTGCATCTATGTATATACACTGTATTTGCTGTTCATTGGTGTGTGGTCGATTGTAACGTGCATAATTATTATAAGTACTTGTTCCGCTTAGCCGGAGCCAGTCGCTTTCTGTATCACTACAATGTTCAAACATGGTATGAAGTACGGACAGTTCCGTAGTAATTGCAACTGCGCAAAAAATATTTCTAAGGAACCCTCAGTAAAGATGTATTTTATGCTTGCATATTGTCGAGCAATTAAGAAAAATCACTTAAAATTATGTTCTCAGATATGTATATTACATCTAGGTTTTGATTTTGTACCTTTAACCATAATACGTATATTAATGAAACGCTCGAGTGAAACACTAAGCAGAGGCCTACTTAACTTTTAAACAAAACAGTTGTTTAGGCTTTATGAGTCCATCTAACTTTGATTAAGGTCATCGGTCTAAAATGCAATAAGTTACTTCTATCGTCTGCCAAATAGACAATATCCATCTGCGCTCGATTTACTGTAAACAAATACTCGATATACATGTCAAGTACTCACTCGCAGCATAATGCTACCGTTAATGTAAATTTAACTCCGGGTTATTTACGTACTATAGCTGTCTCAGTTATTACTCATTACCGGCCATGCTGCCAATTTAAGTGCAAAAATAGTCAAAAACTTATGGCGCCAACAGTGTTTCAAAGGCTACAGGCGGTCGAATTCCTGTTTACAATCGTAAAGTTAAATCGCGTTGAAATATCAATGTCGTGCACGGGAGCGTTTGTTGCTTTAACATGGCTTTAAGGGGGCTAAACTTAGAATTAACGGTGGTTTATTTAACTTGTTTTTTAAGTTTTTGACGAAGATCTATCTAATCTATATGTTTTGATACTATAACAGCACCTTGGATTGACTCACATTGACCAGTGAACAAACGCAAACCTGAGAAACTGGGAATTATACAATAACGGGATCGTGAAGACTCTCAGTTTTTGGTAGAAGTTTGTCTAACTAGTGCTAACAACTGGATCACTTCAAACAGTAAATCAATCGGCAATTTGAAAACATGAATACCAGTCGCCACAGAAATATGTTCGTCCATTATCATCCTAGAGAGTACTTTGTTGTCTTCCTAAGTTTCTTTATTATTCTAGCATTTAGTACCTTTAAAATAGTGATACTTAAAATGCTTAAGCTGGTAATTATCCGTGGTCATTGTCAGGTTCACGCTAGAATGGTTATGTTGATGGTCACTGGTTTCAGGTTATCTCTAATTTTCTACCATTGTTTTAAACTGTTTGAGCTGGTGTGCTTGGTTAAGTTTGTTTTTGGTAGAAGTTTGTCTAACTTGTACATCAAGGGATTTCATTAATGTGCAACATTTTTCCTTTGTTACGACTTCTTCCTACTTTTAAATAATTTTAATTTACTTTTGATTAGCTTAATTTATAATTTATTTTTTATTAGCTTACATGTACAGAATTGCATATACGAGTACAGCCGTGTATTAATTTATTTTATTATATTATATTAATTTTCTAGAAATCAATATTTGTAACTATACTTTTTCTATTATGTAAGCCACATAGCCCATATGTTAAAAAATGTAGTGCAGCTCTATATCAGCTGTCTTGAATGTTATGACTTATGGTAAAATTCTTGAAAAAAAAAGGCAAATCTAGCAAGGATTTGCCTTTTTTTTAACCACTTACCTGCTGCTTGTTTTGTGATACTCGCTTGACAAAATCGTGAATAACGTAATGTTTATTTTTCATTTGTTGGTTTCGAAATATTTTTGTGTTAGTGTTTGGTTATATTTCTAGAATTATTAAAGACTTATCTGCCCGTTATCAATCGGCTTTATGGCGCGATTGAAGCTGATAACGATAGCGAATACTATATCGCGAAACTTTTCACGACGAAACAAACGCCGACATTACCAACCAAAGATTAATTCCTTCTCTGAGTTTTTTTTTCTTTCCTCCATGTAAAAATAAATTTTCAACTGTTTACGTCCAACTCAACGTTGTTTTCCATCACATAGTCAAATTCTTATTAAGAACCGCATGTTGCTACCACATATTTGTACCGAGTTTCGTTTTAAATACGTTTATAATTTACAACTATATTTAATTGTACGTGCATTTTCTGGACTTTAAGTCTTTAACAGATTTTATTAAAGTGTTTTAACAGACATACTCATTTACCCATAATAATATAGGTAAAATAATCCTGATTAAGTGACAAGTCCTTTGTTTGTTTTTAAGCAAATTTTTTTGTCTCATAAAATATTGTAATGTTCACGCAAAACATAACACTGTTATAAGCCCCTCACATCATAAATGTCTACACGAGATTTTATGATGCTACAAACATGTCTGAATTTTGCAAGGCGTTGACAAATAATCGTTAAGTTTTAAGACGTTCTTATGCTTGTTATTATGTTCATTTAAAGTTTTCGCGAAAAAATAATGATGGCTTCTTTTAAACATAAAACATCATGTTTCCTCGCTGTTCATTTGTCCTCATTCCAGTCAGTACATGAGGACACCTTCGACGCGTCAGGACGAAGGTCTATCATCCGCCTTTTTCTACATAATATTATTTTAGTGTCCGGGTGAAACCTCTCCCACTCACAGGAAGTGAGGCCCCCACTCACAGGAAGTAAATCCTCCCCCTAAAACTCTAAACTTTAACCTAACCTTCTTTGTCATTTGGGGAAATCAGAACTTCACCCAAAAGTCCGAGGTTTTAGAGGCGTAGGTCTGGGTCATTAATTTTGACGACTGCAGCCCTTTAGGCTATATGTAAGGTACATGTATTTTCCTTCCTATTATCTAGGTACAGAGTACAGAATAGTTGTGTTGTAAAGTGAGCGCCCGCATACGTCTGACCTAGCTTTCATCATTCATGTCGTGTTCAATATTGTGTTATATGTGGTTATAATATTATGATGTTGTTCATATTATATCATGAGCTTGCTATTTTCATCGCGCCGATGCTATGCTTAATGGACTATGTCTAACTTAGAAATATGTTTTCATCGAGTATACCACAAATATACCTTGATTTCGTTTCATCTGTAATTTTTGGTATTGTTTTTTTTTTTTGGTGATCTACAGGACAGGCTCAGCCTAGTGCAGACATTGTTGTTATTGAAGTCAATAAAATTTATTTATTTATATTTTTTATATTTTTTTCGATTCTTTATAGGTAGTAAAATTATTTTGAAGTTTCTAAAATTATGCCATCTTTGACTTTAAAGAATTACTTTACACATTTTTTAACCTGTTTTTGTTAAAAAACGTAGATACAAATTGTATCATACAACATCGCAAAATATTCGTTTCACTAATTCTCGTCTTAAATTTCAATTAGCACTTGTTTTCGCAGCGAATCAAACACAAATAACGTTATTAACAAGATCATTCAGAGAGAAACGGGCTGTAGGCCTTAATTATTATTAATGCATCATTACGTTGGATTGTCTATAAAAATGGTAATTTATCAGGTGCCTGGCGGCAAGCGATCTCTCTTGCCGGTTTCAAAAGAAAAAAATTAACGAATCTTTGTCCAGTTCCTTTTTTGAATTTAAAAAACAAATTGTCCGTTGTCGATTAAAGACCATGAAGAATATCTGCAAAGTTTGAAATTGGAAATGTGTTCGCGTGTTCTACGAAACTCTCTTCCATGTTTTTAACACGATGGCCACTCGTTATATTGCGATTTTAACATTTTACACATAAATCCCGTCAAGCAAGCTCTTATATTGTCACAGTTTTATTGCGAGTAGTTTCTTAACCTCGGGCGGGGTTGGCAATTTCATGGCGTGTTGGCTTCACCATGCGTAAGGTCAACCGGTGCCAGCAAAAACTCCGCGTAAGGCTGCACACCGCTTTAATTAGATTCCTATTTTTCTACAATACGGTCACGAACTAGCCATTGATGGTAAGTAAGTATAGTCCGCAGGAAAAAAAGCAAATGTATAATTTAAGTGGACAAGATAAATTACTCTCTTTCGAACGAATCTCTACTTTTAAGTTGTAACTTGCAACGTACGACGTTATATAGTAAAAATTTCAGGGGTAAAAGCGGGCATTCAATCATTTCAAAACAGGCATAACTTGCTATAAATAATGTGAATTACCCATATTTTTACATAAATTTATAGAAAGAGAGCTAACTATAATAATATTAGTTTAGTTAGTACATACGTTTTAAATTATGTTAAATTTATATTGTTTTTTTTTAATTTCAGTACAGTAAAAATTAAAGTCTTTGTCTCTAACTAACTGCTATTAAACAGTATTCTGTATTAGCTATCTATGTAGTTTAGTTGACTGGGCTTGACCTCGTGTCAAGTAAATTATGATTTGAGGTCGTCACTCCACTTACTTATCATCATTTGATCAATTACAATGATTAATGCATTACTTAATTATTCATTCGTCAAAATATTAAAGAGATTCATAATAAAAAAAATGTATCTAATTCTTTGTTTAGATATCACATCAGTTACATCAATTTCGACAATAAAAGCGTAAAAAAACAAACTACAGTGGATCCCCGATAATCCGGCCTCTGTTTACTCCGGCGCCCCTTGTAATCCGTTTACATGACGCCTTGAAGCATGGTTTACAATATTCTGAAGAGAATTGCACATTGTACAATATTTTCTAGCTCTAGCTCTAAAATATTTTCATTAGACAAGGATTACAAGGGACTCACTAAAGGGGTTAGTTAGAGCTCTATAATCCGACAAATTCGATAGTCCGACACTGCCACTGGAAAATGTTTGTCGGATTATCCGAGGTCCACGGTAGTAAAGTACCTTAACAGCTTCGGTATTGACCATAATATTCAAGTGCTAGGTATTCGGCTATGTAGATGTTAGCTACTAGATAATAGTCTAGCACTAGGTTAACATGATATGGCAATTGAGTTCCTACTATTGGTTTTAGATAAGGATCATGTTCGTCGCTGTCTGTCGTCTGCTAATGACGGATATTAATATGCAGTCGTGCGTGAAATCATCCTCCACGCGATATCAAAGATGGAAGCTAATTTTAAAGCATAGTGATTTACTAATAATCAATAATCAATATTAACAACTACTATTGTATGAAGATATCCTAAAGTGAGTTTATAGGCGGGAACTGTACATTAATACGGGATAGATAGAATCGTATGTCCTTTGTCAAGACTCAAAGTATCTTCATACAAAAATAAAAAAAAGTCAAAGTCTGTTCACAGGTTGGGACCTGTAGATGTAAAAGAGACAGAAAAAAACAGAGACACATGGCATAATTCTTGTGCTCATCCTTATAAGGAAATTAACTTATTAACTAATAACTATCTCATGGTAACAGAGATTAGCATTTAAAAAATCCAGTATTATAAAATAAAAGCAAATATCAGAACTCAGAATATCAGAAGCTGAGTTGAATAAAACTGAAAAATTGTATTATAAAGAAATACATATTTGCATACCTTACAACAACACGAAGGGGAACATTAAAAAAGAGTACATACACTTTACAAACCAGTTCGGATAAAAACGGTTCAATTATATATTTATCATTGTTATTAAAATTTTTGGCGTTTTTGTAAAACATTTTTGCGAAATGTTTTTGTTACAAAGTACCGAAAAGTTACAAAGGAAATGTTTGAAAAAAATTAGATGGTATGCTCTCGTTTTGCGTGGATGATATAGGTGATAGGTGTAGAAAGACGAAAGACGAGACATTGGCAGAGATCCTGTCTCTAAATAAAACGCAAAAGAATAGGAAACTGACCAAATTCTGAGACGTGCTAACTGCTAACAGATTTTTTTGTCAACCTGCCTTTCGTTTATCTTGCTTGTAGCATACAGGAGGATAATTCACGTGTTCCTGCTAAATTTTTTATACATGCAGAGTACGTACTCGTTTCAAAATTTAAATTATAGACAGCAATGGATTGTATTTGTGTCACCCACGAGCCACGCTATTACATAACGGCCGTTTCATTCAGAATCACGAGGTACATTTTTGGGTCATCGGAGGTCTGTCACCTATAACATTCCGGTTTTGACGATGCAACGTGCACAATACATTATAATTAATGTTATCGCTCATCTTGCTTTAAAATTCGCTTTTAATAAACGTGAGCTTGCAATTGATGATTCGCAAATAAACAGTTCAGTAAAAAGAGGTTAAAAGTTACTGAAGGGCCCCAGAAAAGATCAAACGGTTTGATGCACAAAAATACGAGGATAGCTACTTCCGCATGTTTTTAACTCGAATGTCCTGGCATGAAAAGTCAATAATGATGATAAGGAATAAAATATTTAAACTAACAAACGAGAGCTTCATTAAAGGGCGTTCTACACGGCGGGAACAAACATCACGCAAAGGTGATGATGCAATGAATTACAATCTTACGCCCATGAACTGAAGGTGCATTTTAGATATTAATGGTGTAAATGGTTGTGTTTGACAAAACGTTTGTCAAACACGACCTTGATGCACCCCAAATTACACCCTCAATTAATGGCGTAAGATTGAATTGAGGGTGCATCTTAGATATTAATGTTATAAATGGTGTCCATCGAGTATAGCTATTTTCAATCTTCCGCTATGAATTGAGGGTGCAATTTAGATTGCATCAAAGTTTTCATTGCATCAAATTTGCGTGATGTTTGTTTCCGCCGTGTAGAACCCCCATTATATCGATTCTAGATTTATATTTTTAGGTCTACATTCAGGTACAAGACGAGCCGAGTTAGAATAACAAGTTGGAAACGATCAAACGACGCGTTAAACACCACAAAAATATATAATTACATCAAACAAGCATCAAACTCATCATGGACACATCATGGACACTTCTAACATAAGAAGTGCGTCGCCGGCGTGGTCTATGAAGGAATATGCTATGGTAATAGAGAAAGGAGATAGCAATAGAGAAAGGAGATAGCAATAGAGAAAGGGAATTAATTCTAAAGGAGTTTGGTCAATAAAGTCACCCAAACAATGAAACACAGTGCAACGCTGTTTCACGCCGGTTTTCTGTAAAGCAGTGTTATTCCTCCGGTCAAGCCAGCCCAATTTGGGCAGGAGCATGGCTCTCCAACGGTAGAAGCACACTAAAAGTAAACAACTTACTCCAACAATATCCTCTACGTAAAGTTATGATCTTCACATATCTATAAATTGTCTCGTATGCCTGAGAACGTCTTCGATCAGCATACAAAGGGCCGGCGACGTTTAAGGAGCTCATATTGCTGATTCATGACTTGAATTTATAATTAACTCAACTTTAATGCGTTATGAATGAAGGATTAAGCGAGGGATTAGACTACTTTGCATCGAAGTTTCACGCCACGAAGTCGGAATTATAATCACTAACGTAAGGGATCAGGGAAAGTGAGATCCGGGTTTCATAAGAGGGAATAGATCCCTTCGTACGCCGTTACGAAGGGGATTTAAGTTCAATAAAGAATTGGTTATTGGTGCCAAGAAGTTTAAAATGTTAATAGAAACCACTAATTGCATCTGTGCTTTTTTAAAAAAACATAGTTCCTCAATGTTTACTAAACATCGAGTTCAGACTGCATCTATTGGAGACGTGGATAAGCAACATTTTATAGAATAATTATTTTTACATATATTTATTTATTATTATGCAACAAAAGTTACAATGGTACATTCTTATTAAGTTAGGATTGCAATGCTTATCATAATTATTGCACTTAATAACAGGCTAATTACATAATTCGTTTAAAAAATCGGCTATAATAAATTAAATTAAAGTTAGAATAATCACATTAAAACTTTTCCCCTTTCCCTTATAATTTTAACAAAGCTTGTAACTTAATTACATCATTTGTTACATCATTTGGCTGATATATCTATACATGAAATTTTTCCGGTCCTATAACCACAATTTGTGAAAAAATATTATTTCCATCTTTACCACTTCTTCATTGTTATTGTACACTTACGTCTCCATTATTGTTTTGTCTATGATTCATGGTTAACAACAACAATAACATCTTAATTATAGTTTATGTAGATTGTTTAAAAACATTACATAGCTCTTTAGTTTATATTTACTCCTCGCGAGTTGTGACCACCGATTGTCTCTCTGAGTCACATTATGAGAAACCCGCTATATTTAGCGAGTTAATTCGTTATGGATAATGCCGAGACATTTTTAAAATTTATTGAACGATGAGTGAGCAATTGAAGTAAAATAAATTGGTAGTTGGTACAGTCTTACGTCATTTTAAATTTCTTCTTTCGGGGAAGTCGAGAAAATTACGGCATAAGATAATATTGGTGTGTTGACCTGCATTTCGCACGTTGCACAGTCGAAGTAGGGCACTAAAAATTCATTTTGACATTTAATTTACCCCCTTGTTCGTAAAAATATTTAAACAGTGTTTATCTAATCAAGGTTGACTGTCCCTTTCTGTCGTGTGACGTCTTCAATATTCCAGAAAAGGACTGTTAAACACTGTTTAAATATTTTTATGAATAAGGGGGTAAATGTTACAACTTAAAACGATGATTATAACAATTATAAACTATGATGTAACTTAAGTTTGCTTTCCTTAATTATAGCATGATGTCTGTTGTAGACTTGGAAATTGTAGGTATTCTTTATCATGTATAACCCGGAACTCTAATTTGGTCATCGTATAACTTACAAGAAAACTGATTTAATATAAATCATCATTGGTTATGTATTACTAACAGTTTCCTTTCCTTCTTCATAAACTTGTATGATGGTGATATGTAGATGTAATCTAACATCTGTACTGATAATAATAAGCTGAGAGTTTGTTTCTTTTTTTTTTGTTTATTTGAACGCGCTAATATCAGGAAGTACTGAACGGAATTGAAAAATTCCTTTTGTATTTGTTAGTCCATTTATCGAGGAATGCTTTGTTATAACATCACGCTACGACTAATAGAAGCCGAGCAGTAATATATAAAATTGTTGTAAAAACGGGATAATTTATAAAGTTTCACGCGGACGTTTTCGCTGACAACAGTTAGTAAATGATAATGTTATTGATGGGCTTGTGAACTAGGCGCAGTATCTTATCGCATCACAAGGCTAATGATAATGCATTTAACACTTCAGTGTTTACTTTATCATAACTAATTTTCAATGTTTCTTTTTTCAGTTTAAAACATTGTACTGTCACTGTGTCACAGAACTTGATTCGTGGCTCAAGAAGATTTACGTAATTTGGTCGCGTTATACCAAGCCCAGCCAGCAAATCACGACTACAATAAATTGATATAATCTGATTGAATTACGTAAGACCGCCATTTTGTCTAGTGTCTATATATCAATTTTGAATAGTATTTATAGTCAAATGTACCACTTAAGTAACACTTAAGAACAAAATCAAAATATTTTGAGATGCTGTTTTCATTCATAAAGAGACTTTTATCATGATCCTTTTTTTATAATATTTAAGGGGCTAACTAGCACTCATACAACACACACACGAGGAGCACTCGTAATATCCTAAGAGTCGCAAGTGCGTTGCCCGCATTTATGAGGGAATAAGGATAGGGAGATTAAGGAAGTTGGGTCACCGGTAAACTTACTTACTGAACGAAACACACCACTATGCCGTTTCACGCCAGTTTCTGTAAGGTGGTATTACTCCGGTCAAGCCGGCTCACTCGTGCCTGAGCATGGCTCTCTTACGGCAAAATATCATAATATTAAGTGCCGACTATTAATTAATACAGGCCCTAGTGCTTTCAGCGTGTCACGTCACTTAAGAATGCCTTTTCTTTTTGTAGTGCTCTCTCTCAACTGCTATTTCATTCTTAAATCGCTATTTGTGCCCTAAGATTTCGTAAAAAAGGTATGTGTGCAATTAAAAAAACATTAGCGGAACACTTTGACGTCCAAATCTCAAGTTTTCCAGTCTCACCCACGCAACAATTATGTCTATAATTGACGCCATCCGTCTCTAGTGTGTCTATAAAAGGTGCCAAGATAATTTTTACATGAGCCTTGTATAGTATGATATTATAATAATTATACGTTCGCTTATACTAGATTGACAAGACATTGCATTGATTTTAAAATGAGGTAAAGGCGCCAGAAGTGGACTGATATGATTTTCTGCTGCCTCTCCAACCACTGAGTCACAAATTTTAGCAGATTAATCACTTTCACCACACAGGCCTATTTCACCACTTACTGATAAAGGCCATCCAAAACTATTTTGACAGCGTTATAGGTAAGCGGTGAAACAGGAACTAATCCTTCTTGACTAAATAATTTATTATTTCTTACTTCCGGATATATCTATTACATAAGATATTACAAAAAAAAATGAAATGTGTCGAAAGTTACGACCACCTTAATATACCTACCGTTATAATGAGGCAGAGACCGTAGCATCAAAAGACGTGAGGCTTTACAAACTGTGTAAGGTTCAGTAATTGGGGTTGATGATTTACTAAATTATTAATGAAGTCGGCTGGGAAGTTGCGAATTTAATAACCTTCCCCTTCGGAAGTCGGATAATAAGTAGGTCAATGTCTAGGGCGGAGTGTAGGAGCTGAGGCGAGCGGTATTACAGAAATTTATCAACGTTGTTATCTCCTGTTCGAAATTCAAACTAATAATATAAAGCTGAAGAGTTTCTTTGTTTGAACGCGCTGATCTCAGGAACTACTGGCCGGAATTTAAAAATTCTTATTGTGTCGGTTAGTCCATTTATCGAGGAATATATATAACATCACGCTACGACCAATAGGAGCCGAGCAGTCATTAATTTTTTTTGTAAAAACGGGATAATTTATAAAGTTTTACGCGGACATTGTTGCGGGCGCAGCTAGTATTTAATGTGCCTACCGCATAATATAAAATGTTTGTTTCTGTTACACGGATTTTGTTCCCGATAGTTCGGAACGAATTAACATAACGAACCAATATGCCTATTGCCTAGCTAAACAATACTGAGAAATCCGGCTTTGACAAGGTTTGGCTTCTCCTTCAAGTATTAAGACATTCAAAGTTAATATTTCGTAAACCTTCCCTAGGTTCCTCAGGTTCCCCTAAAAAGGTCCTAATAGTATTATTGCAAAGGAATTGCTCTACAATTCGTTTTAGAACATTTTGTTAAAAAATCTAATAGTTTTGAGAAAAATTAATTTAAGTAGATTGTGAAATCACTATTTTGCAAAATTTGTAGTTATTTAAAAAAAAAAAAAAATAAATTGCTGTTAGCAATATTGCGAAGTGAGCTTTTCAGGGCGGCTGGATTATCCCGATTTCGGTTCAACTCTCTTTCGTATTGCTAAGCAAGCCGGTCTTGAATGTCCACCCAAGTATCTTCTATACATATAATAAAACAGCAAAATTGGAGTGTCAGTATATTTAATATTTTTACAAAATTATCAATGCGCTAACGAGCAGTAATAGAACACATATCGACAAAAAAAGTCTGTTTATCTGTTTGACGCGATAATCTCCTGAAATACTGGACTGGATTTGGATAAACCTTTTTTTGTTTAATAGCTATTAGGTCTGGGCAACATATAGGATACTTTTTATATCGGGAAAATGTACAATTCCCGCGTGTGATACAATTCTTTGCTCAACGAAGTGTCGGGCACCAACTAGTATTTAAATAAAATCAGAACCGGACAAAATGGTCTAAGGAAGAAAGATAATCCATTAATCTACAATAGTTACTATGGGAGCTCATTTCAAATCAATGTATTCGTACATATTTGCCGATGCCATTAGCAGTAGTCGGACTCTACATATAAATTAAGAGGAAGCAGAAAATATCGTTTTACATTTGTTACAATACGAAACAGAAGATCGCGGAATCCTCTTACGTCATTATAATGAATGTTGGGAAAATATTTTGTTACCACTGTGAACGTGCGCAAACGAGCGACAAGCTACGCCGCAATTGTTGCAACAAGATAGTTTTACACGTCTACTAACTAATTGCAAGAATATTAAATAAAATTAGCTAATTACATATGTCTTACATATACAAGGTGTAACAAAAGTAAGTGATAATATATAAGGGTGTGTATATTGTGTTCCTTATATAGAGTTTACTATGAAAGTAAAGGCGCTGAAAGCAAACAAAGCTTCTTGATTATAAAGCATAAGAAAGGCAAAAGTAGTGTCTTTTGTTTACTATTATATAATAATTTTGTAGTATAAGTCGGTATATATTGGTGCACTAGATTATTAATCTAAATGTGGAAATATTCTACACCCTTCTCATGGCGCCTTTCCCTTGTCTTTTAAAAACTCATCATGACACTATAGCAAACTTTAAAAGTTCTAAATTTGAAATATCTTGTCAACTGTAAAAAGCTGTAATAATTGTAGATCGTCCCCGGTTTGCACTGAGTTTAGTCGTAACAGGTGTCCGAAACCAGTATGTTTGTGTTTATTCCGTACTAGTTACGTACACCTGGCGTTTCACCTTGCTAAGAACTTTTAAACAAACCAATTTTAGACTTTAATTAATTGCGACTTTTATATAAATATCATCCGTCTTTATTTGTATTTTGTGGGCAGCAAAAACAGTGGTTGAAAATAGAGCAAGAAAAGTAGAGCGAAAACGCGCTACGTAGTGCCTGTGTTATCATGCCCTATTATCCCTTTTGTAAGCAACTACAATGCATACTTGTAATATTAGAAATAGGATGAAATTGTTGTTATAAAAATCTGATCAATGTTTTGTGTGTTTATATTCAATAGCGACTTATCTTAGTTTATCGCTTGTTGTAAAACACGAAACACCTATAAGTAGATTCTACTGTGTGTCCGTTCCTATTAAATTCTTATCCTTTGATACAACATTAATAAATTTGTTCCATTTTAAATAGTTCTGTGATTTATCATTTCTCAACTTTCATGAATCTATTTTCTAACAGTTGGTATTTAATTCGTCCGACAATTTCACCGCTGTGTTGGTAGTCGGCCACCTGTCTCATAAAATGTCACCTGCCGCATCTTCTCGTCGAATATTCATCATTGCGTCATTGTTTTTAAATTTGGAAGGCTATTGACCTTAAAATTTAATCTTACTCAAAAAGGGTAATTGGTTTTTTACTTGTTTAATTTCAGATTCAATTTTCTGGCGATAATTAAAAACAATAATGACATGGTAAATTGTAATTCAGTTTTTTGTGGATTTTTGTCGTGTTTTATATTTGACAAGTTTCAATATAAGGTTCGGTAAAATCGCTGCAATTTTTGTACGAAAAATAAGTAACCGCTAATATAGGATATTCATGCTAATATAATGTAATAAACAGAAAAGAGTTTTTGTTATTTTGCCACTAGTTGACTTGATTTTTAGCCTTGGTTGAAAGAATTAAGATTAGTTAGTAACATAGGGTCTTAAAGAACAACGTTTAAGAAATCGTATTTGAACCAATTTTCCGAATTCCCTGCTAGTATACTGCGGTCAAAAGTTAGTGGAACATAATGCGGGTTGTGAAAAAACAGAGCAAAGGTACGTGCACACTTTGACGGAGCGTGTCGGACCGTGCCGAAGCGGGCCGGGACTCACCGCGGTACATAATGCGCTACGGCACTTACACGTCAGTGTGACCACTTTTAAATCTACTAAAATCTACTAAACCGTGTTGTAGCTTCTATGAAAACTTCCTTTATTAATAAATGTATTCTATGTGGCTAAAACTAAAATAAAATTGAATGTTTATATATACTGTCTTAATTATTTTATTTTAAATATTTTATATTAATATTTTATAAATTCCCACTATGAAATGATTTTGGACTAGATACTGAACCGTTATTCATACGTACCAAAAAGTAGAAATCTACCAAATGTCACACTGTTGAAGGCTTGCCGGGCCGTGTCGCATCGGCCCCGCTGAGACGTGGCACGTTGCGGCGGCGGCGCGGCACGGCATAGTTTGCTCACTACTTTAATATTTAAAGTCAGTGGCTCCACAAATCACATCGTGGCGCCAAAAGTAGTAGACTGTAGAGTAATTAAAGTTTATGATGAACTCAGTAGTCGGTAGTGACTAAGCCCTGTATTGGCCCTACAAGGCGGTGCTTCGTAGGTGGTTTACTGTATGAATTATAGCTGATACCGAGAAATCTATTCTTGGCCGCAAATTCCTTTCCCGGGCTTCACCTAATTTAGAAAATCTTGTACCATTTATTAGTTCTACCTTACCGGGATGAAGATAATAGGGATTATTATTTATTACTTAAACCAATAGTATTATTTCTATATATGAAAAATATGGCGCAAAACATGGCCAACAATCATTCAACGTTCATTCTCGTCAAATCTGTTATCTGAACAGCTATGAGACTAGTGTACCAAATAGTAGTTCTCATAGTACCAAGATTCTAATTGCCGAACTCAGAGCCATTAAATAAAGCTTGATTGGGTATACGTCAAAATCTTCGATGGATTACCTAAGTAATTGATATTCATGTTCATATCAATAACATGAGTACAGCAGTTAGTCTAGGTGGTACTGGTAGTGGTGACTGGCAGAACTTACTTTTTAAAATCTTCATTATAATTGCTCAATTTCAACTCTTTTAACTTGTAAGTTTGAACTCGGTGAAACTAATAAATCTTAAAGTTCGCGGCCATAAGGTTTTTTCGAGCCATAAGTTAATGTTTCATTATTTCGTAGGTGGGTGTAACTAGGGTTACCAGATGAAAAAATCAAAAGTCCGAAGAATATACCTGATTACCATCAAAAATGCAAAAATTCTTGTGCGTTGCCGGCCTTTTAGTAGAGAGTAAACTCACTCACTGAACAAAACACAGCACAACGCCGTTTTACGCCAGTTTTCTATAAGGCCGTGGTATCACTATGGTCGAGCCGGCCCATTCGATATATAATACTTGTGGATCAGTCAGTCAATCCAACATTTATCCGAAAGTGGTGCAACAGGCTACAAATGTCTGTGTGCAGCAATTACTCCATGTCATGTTTTCAGATAGGTAATATTGGTTAATACTCAGTAGTGTCTCTGTGCTAACTTCACACCTTGCACAATAAAGACTAATTGAGACTAATACGGTCTTTGACCCCGGTAATCACGTTAATTATGTAGTCGCAAGTTCCGCAACAGTCCCTGCAAGGACGTTCGACAATAGCCGGCCAAAACCAGGTAACAATAGTTGTGTCACCTTATTTAATTAGAGGCATATAATAATTTAATAGCTACGACTCCTTTTTAGCAACCAAGGCTTTAAATAAACCACTATTTAATTTGTTTTCTTTACTAACGGCATTATTTAATAATACCGTTATTAAAGAAAACAAAATAATATGTTATGCGATATACTGGCAACTTTAAAAATGAAGCGACAAAACTGTTCAAATTTTAAGTTTATTGGTTTGTTTTTTTTTTTTAACCTAGCTTCTAGAATCCATTCGTTGTGTCTGGATAAAAGCATGTCAATCCAATGCATCCACGAAATGTAAACAAACTTCCTACGTTTGTAAATAGACGCGGTGAGCAGCGGCGAGGCCCGTAAATGTAATATAAAGCAGTATAAACCTTCGTGCGCATTATAACGAGTTGCAGTGAATTGGAAAACGCATTTTTATACAAGTTTTATTTACAACCCATATTTATACACCATTCAATCAAAAAACATACGAAATATACGACTCTCTGCTATGCGGCCCGACACAATGTACGCAAATTTAGCCGATATATCGATATCTCGTGCAGGAAATACCTCGCACGCTGCCTGGTTATTAATTAATTAACGTATTCAATGCTTCATTCATTGTTCTTTCGCCTTCGGAATTAATTTCCTTGTGATTTTAGTGGCTTTACCATGAGTTTAAAGCAATAGTATTTGCCGATATTCGATAGCGCCACCGTAATTTTTGGTATGGCAATAATTTTAGTTCCGCAAGTGACCGCTAGATTTATAAATGAACGAATGAAGAAATTTATGAATGAACCATCACGCACATACTAACTACCAAGGACCTTTAAAAATAACACATATATAATTTTCTTTGTCCTTTAAAATTTATTATATTCAAAAACATAACAATCATGGCATGATGACTACATGAAATCTGGGTCGAGAATTTTATTTCTGGCGTTTCCGACTTTTCTGACACTCGACTCTGAGTGGCCCTTGAACCTTCGTCGGAACCGCACTTCTCTATTTCTCTGCATATTCTTCGTATTAGGCATAACAGTTCAGGGGGCTTAGCCAAGACCTAAACGTTTTCGCGTTCGTAACGCCTTAGGTATGTCATTTTCATACATTTTTGTTTGACTCTACAAAGAAGCGAAAACGTTTAGGTCTTGGCTAAATTCCTAGGTACAAAAGGAAAGGTTTTGAAGGTTTTTGACTATCCTATATTCATTATCCGTTCGTGTCTTTGTAATGGAGTTACTTTAAACACCAAAAAAAAGTTGATAAGTAGACCTTATTCAAAAGAAATGAACGCTACATCTTGAAAGACCATTTAAATGAAATGATAAGAAAAGCGGATATGTAGTGGTATTTAGTGCGCAATGAAAGAAAGAAATGGAAACATATTTTTTAGATTTAAACAATTTACTGCTTATTCTATACAACTAGGAAGATTTTCTTCCTAATTTGAGTAGTTTGAAGAAACAACTTACGAATAGGTCACTATAGGAATTAAGTGCTTGATAAGTGCTAGCGACACAAGATGAAAAATATGAATGTTAAAGATACAAAAGTTTTTTTGTATATATAAAGGGCACTTAGTGAGCACTTATTAGTTAAGCATTAATCATGAAGCTTTATTATTGTTAATTAGGTTTTCAGAAATATTTACTGCTTGCTACTAAGTAAGTAAGTTAGCAGTATTTGAATTTAATTAATATTTGTAAGGTGCAGAAAGTTTACATGCACTAATAAGCACTTGTTTAATAGCGCAATTTATATTTTTGTTCCGACCATTATTTAGTTTTTAGGTAGTGTTCACTGCTAGTACCGGTGGCAGTGAATCCTCATTTTTTCAAAAACTAGAGAAGAACTGAATTTACGATTTCGATGTTGTCTTAGCTTTTAAATATATGATAATATTTGCTCCTTGTATGTTGAATGTAGGTTAATACTTATTTCATCTATATGTACAATAGCACTTTCAATCACCTCGACTTATCATTAAGTTGATATATTTGTAAATTTTCTCATCATTGTTTCTTTATTTATTTTAATGATTCGTTATCTACAGGTATTGCCAAAAATGGAGTTTTCATTTTTGAACGTATATTTCAACTTGATGTTGTTTGATGATTATGGAATAAAATAAAGACCGAATCGTGTATCAAATGTATATAGGCGGTATAAATACAACATAAAATGTCCTATCCTATGATATTATGTAAAATGTAAATACAACATAAAATGTCCTATCCTATGATATTATGTTGGCTGAGTGTTTTGTTTCTTACTAACTTAATAACTAAGTTATGATCTGAGAACTTATCCAATTAGTAAGAAGCCTCTTAAGGACATTGCCTTTATATCACATATCTATACTTTTTTGGTTCAGGTCAAGAATTAAATTAATATGGATCATATTGAAAAAGTAAATCATACTATCTTACTTACGGTTAAGGCAGTAATTGTTTGACATGACATAAATCCCATGGGTTCAATCTCTGAAACCAGTGCACCAGTTATTCTTGTAACTACGTACCATATACTTTTTGTTAATTGAACAAAAAAAAAAACAAAATTTTGCTGTCAGAATTTAAGAACTGTCAAGTTGTCTAGGATTTAAAAGAAACGAAACTGGAGTAACGTATCTATTTATAGCGGCCCAGTGATTCCGTGTCAATAGGTCATCAACTCTTTGTTGGGGAAATGCGAGCGTGGCGCCTTTGCGTCGAGCTGTAATGAGCTAATAAACTGCACACTACGCATTTGGGGCACAGGTTCATCGCTAAGGTCAGAGACGTCAAATGTCCCCGATATCCTGCGAAAATGTGACGCAAATGGTACACCGTACATCTCTTGAATTCGAATATTTTGTTCCTATTTTCGAACTTCCAATTTGAACTAAGAAAAATATGACTCACAGGCTCATCGCTAATGTCTGGTTTACACGTATTAAGAAGATAAGTAGGTAACTAAATTTTAACTCAATTTTGAGTTAATAATTGCATGTAAACACAAGATTTAGTAGCAAGTTAAATGACTTAAAATTAAGTTAAAATTTAGTTAACTGCTTATCTACTTAATAAGTGTAATCCAGACATAAGGTTAGAAGCGTCAAAATATGTCCTCGATATCCTGCGTGTATGTGACGCAAATAATACACATTAGTTATATACAGGCCTTTGGCCGTGTGTCTATTAATGTCCCTCATTTTAATTCCGTATTAAATTATTTGTTGATAGTTCTGCCAGACCCGAAAATTTTTAAGTTAATAAGCGCCACTTAAAAAATCATCCTATGAACCTATTAAGCAAATAGCAAATCAAATAGTTCTTTATATTTTTGCTTTTTTGCCTGAGGCCTGCGTTAAAAAGTCAGTAACAACTAACAAAGAGGCCAAAGGTCCCTTGCAAAGGTCACTGCTGAAGGCTGCATCATAAAATGTCGCCGATAGCGACACTCGTGGTATTAAGTTGTTTCCTGAACGCTAAAAATCACCAAAACAAAAGAGGTTGTTGTTTGGATACTGTTACCATCTGATACTGAGAATGTAACATAAGTATTAACTACTTAAATTTAAATAATAATGATGAAGGACTAGCGATTCGCTCTGGCTGCGCATGGGTAGGAAACCTTAATAACGCAAACGCAAAGACTGTTATTTTCTCAATTAACACCACTAGGCCTAAAAAAGTCCTAACATCAATATTGCAAAATTTTAGTACATTTTGATAAAAATCGAATAGTTTTGATAAATAAGTTACTTCAAAATTAATTTAAATTGATTGTCAAATTACTTTTATGCAAAATCGCAAAATGAATTGCTCTTAGTGATATTACTAATTGACCTTTTTAGACTCGCTGTAAGTGGATAATGTCTAAATATACATAATTAACCTTGTGTGCGTCACCATGTCCATGTCACCATGAACCATAAGATATACATAATCAACTGCAATATTATTATATTGTAATCATTGTAATATTTGTTAAATAACACCTTGCGTCAATATATTTGTTTTTTTTAAAATGGCTCGTGTCCACAGTATGTTTGAAACACCAAACTTATGAATCGTGAGTCGTGACTGTTCGTACTCCACTTAACTTTATCAGCTAATTTGCGACACGTCACTCTTACAAAATGTCGACAAGAAGTAAAAGAAATGAGATTTCGCACTAAGTGAAAGTTTTAAATTACATATCAATGCAATCTTAATGTAAAAGTAATTTATACCACTAACTGTGTCTGCGGCTTTGTCTGAGAGATCTTTGAATAGCTGGCAGACAAGAAAAATACTTTCGATTTTCGCATTAGGAAATTTATATTGATATGTAGAACATTTTTTTTCAGGACTTGACCACGAGTACGTAACTTAACCATTTTCATTCCTAAACCCCAAATTAATTCCTAAAACAACAAGCTAAACGTCTAAAAACAGAAAACCCGACTGCAGTTTCCTTTATTGTAATTTAAACATCAATTTATGTATATTTCTAGAATGGCTATTTAAAGCCCTTCATTTTGATACCCTACTCGACCCAAATGGGCAGAAAAAATTTTTGGAACCTCACAATTTTGACTTCAAAATCCACCATTTTGATTTTTAAAATTTTTTAATCTACCGTTGTCACTTGCGCTATCAAGACGAATCTAACGACGATACGTTGAAATCAATCAAGCTGCTTAGGCTACAGAGAGTGCGATACAATTATACATACATACCTACATACTCTCGAAAAAACATAACCCTCCTTCTGACGCAGTTGGGTAAAAACTCAAATAATCTGTCATTGCGTTGACCTAAAAACGGTATATCCCTGGATACTAATGACTGCAGTCATTTTGAAATATAGATCGACATGCAAACACTTACTTAATTAGAATAGAAGAAATTACAAATTAGATTTATTGCAATAATAATTTTGATAGAAGGACAAGCCAGCTTAGAAATTAGATGGTGCCATATTTTTTTGGGAAATGGGATCGGTTCAGTTTTATAAAATTGTATCCACCACACCATGGGAATTCACAACACATACTATGATATTACATATTACGATATTATCAGAAAAGGACTAATCAACCTTGTCCTAAGACATAAAAAAAAACAAAGAGATCACTAAAATCAATGATCACTAGGGCATCGAAACCCGAACCCAATATTCAAAACCCGAGTTTTCAGGACGCTCCCTGACATATGTTACAGTAGGACAAGTGACAACATTAGGACGAGTCGAGTCAATGTGATGTTTGAGTCTCCTAAATTCAGGAAGTCATAGAAATGTAATCTTCTTACATTATAACATTTGTCTGACATTGAACTACTGAAATGTTACGACTACCTGTCTTGGTTTGGCGTGTTTATATATAAAATCATCGCAAACCTTAGTAGCTCTTAGCTTAGTGGTCGCTGTTTAAATGCATTTTCTTTATTTTATACTAGTTGATTGATAACCGCAACTTCGTTGCACGAAAATTTGTAGATCCCGGGAACCGTACATTTTCCCGGGATCCCGGGGGATATATGGGAAAAGTATCTTATGTGTTGCATAGACTTAATAGCTATTAAATAAAAAAAGATTTATTTGAATCCGTTCGGTAGTTCCGGACAAACAGACAACTTTTTTTGTCGATTTGTGTTCTATTACTGTTACTAAGCCCCCCATATTGATTAGTTTGTAGAAATTATAATTGTACAGACACGCGAACTTTACTGTTTTATTGTATGTATAAATAAATATTTAAGTTTCGGAACTTAAATATTCATTTTTACAAAGCAAACTAGGGTTTGTAAGATTAAAATTTAAAAGAGGGTTCTCTACGTTTTAAAAGTCTACCTAGCCTGATAAAATGTTTATTGCTTGATACATTCGTGCAATAGTAACTGTTCGATATCTTACGTTAGGAAACTCGACCGCACTTAGATTTGACGATAACTTAACTTTGATTCAATAAAAATTTTGATATGAACTCCATACATTTTATATGTATCATTATTGTATTTAATTTCTTATGAATGTCCCTAAACGCGAACATGAGAGCCTATTCCAGCTTAAAACAAAGGTGCAAGTATAACTCGAAACAATACCCGCGATTCAGGTTCCGTACAATGGCCCGGATGTTGGTTTTTCACTAGATGATTTTGCCCACATCCGGACAAACTGAAACATCGCAAACATCATCATACATTGCCTGTTTGCAAGGACCACAAGGCCGTCTTTGTTTTAAAGGACGCAATGTAACATCCTTGTAGGTAGACCTACTGATAATGTTGATTTAATGCACCAGTGAAAAGAGGTCGTGCATTATGTGACGCAAAACGAGTTTTACAAGGGCTTAATTTATGATACACTAGTAGGGCTTCCCTGTTTTTGTACGCGCTATTCCTGTACATGGGCTAAAAAACATCAGAATTTGATACGACCCGTCAAAATTAATTTCGTTAGCCTAACGTGGCCGTAATGTTGATTTTATTAAAATAATTTAATATTACATCTCAACTCTATCATAAATAATAAGCATTTGTTTTTTTAATTACTTAACCCAAAACTGCTTTTATTTTTAGATCAGTTTGTGCATATTATATTATGGGGCATAGAGGACTCTGATTGTACATAATCAGAGAAGTTGAAAGAGATACGGATTGTGGATCGAAGTAATTTGGTCGGGCTACGTCAAACCCAGCCGACAGATCATGACTTACAAGGAATTGACATATTCCAACTGAATGACGTAGGTCCGTCAAATGGCTCTCTTTCAATTTCCCCCATTATACAAAGTGTTATAATTTATCCTTTTTTTTCTAATTTATTAATGTACAAATTCTACGTATTATTATAAATATTAAGTTATTGATACTTGCACTTAACACAATAGGTAATTATTTGGAAAATATATTTTCTTGAAGTTGCTTTATCAAAATCGTATTTACTCTTAGGTAAATCAATGTAAATCCTTAGTCGATAAACTAGTCATTAATCTGTCAGTGTACGAGTTCCCGTTAATTGCCAGTAATTATCGTTTTACCAGTACGAAACAATTGCGCGCCGTTATTCGTTTGTCTGTAAAGTGTACAACGCTATAATTTACAAATGAAAAATGTTCTTATCAATTTGGGTGAAAGAAAAACGTCTCTTTAGCGTCACGCAAACTAACGTCACAATTGTTCACTGTAAAATTTAACAACGCGCTCTACAGCTAATATATATTATATAATCTTATATGACAACTTATTTAAGGGAGCTTAAATACATCAAAAAATTCCGCGGTATAGTAAAAAATATCTTATTTATTTAAACCTAATCTGCTTTAGCCTGTACACAATCTGATTATACAGAATAGCTTCAACTACATAATATTAATTGTTGCTTTTTCTTTTCCTTTCAGTCGTGGTGGTTGTTGACGATCGTCCCGTGTGCGTGGAAATCTGTGATACTGCCGGCCAGGTAAGCAGGTGTCAATATTTTTTATCGATACGTAGCAGAATCGTGGGACTTTCCTACTAAAAAAAATATTATTATCACCGTTCTTTGTGAAAACGCATAAAAATGACGTCTTTAAATATAATATACTAGTTGACCCCGCAGACGTTGTCCTGCCGAGCTATTTTGTAAATCTAAACCATTACACACTCACAGAAGAATTATATATATTAAAATTTAGTGAAATAACTGATTTTGGTAGGTAATGTATCGCAAAAAAAGTAGTGGAGTAGCTTTTTATCGCGATCTTAATTTCGAATATGGAATTAGAATGAAAATTTCTTACCAGTTACCATGTAAATTAATGCTAAACTGTTTACTACCTATAAAAACCAGTGCAAAATTCTCACGGGCGTACATTTCCTTTCTCGAACAAACATTATAATTCTGAACATTGACTGTAGAATCTACAAAAAAACGGAATCTGCAGGTAATGATTTTCGTGCATTTGATAGAAACGTGGATGCACGTGTCTAATGCTGTGCTTATGTCGTGTCACCTGGCCAAGGCACCTGCGATCACACGCTGGGAACAACTAGCTCACGTATACACGGTATCCGGTAAAAAACGGTCTTGTTCCCATTGAAATAAGGTTTGAAATGTCCCAATAAACATAAACAATGTTTTCACATAGTTTTGCATTGTAGTTTGTCATAAGGAATAAGGTCGAATTTAGATTTTACTTATGAAGGCTGTACACTCTCGCCGAGACATTCGGAGACCGCCCGAGTGCGAGAGTATAAATGGTTACACACGCCTCGTCTCGCCTGTCAGACGCTTGCGAGTGTCTCGCCACGAATCTCGCTCGAGGGCTTTCGGGTGTGTACAGCCTCCATTAGATTTTGGACCGTCCAAGATGTCCTTGGTCTGCTGCTGAATATATAATATAATTATATTGTTATGTGCCGACTCAGCAGACAGTTTGGTTTTGAAACATCATGAATCAAAGCCACGACCTCTTAATTCAAGAGTTACGCTCTAAACCACAAGACCACGGATATGTCGTATAAAACATATCATATACCAAACTTACTGAGTAACACCTGTGGCTATACCCTGAGATTGAAGCAATAGTATTTTTGTCGAACTCGATATTCAAAAACGACTACGTAAATTTTTAGTATGGCAAAATTTTAAAGCGCTTCTAACGGTCAATTGCGGAACTAAAATAGCCATACTAAAAAATTACGTAGTCGCTATAGAGTGTTGACAAATACTATTGCTTTAAACTCGTGGTAGAGCCACTGCACGTAACGTTTAATTAAAATAATTTACACCCACTTTGATGTATTTTTGTTTTATGATAAACAGACTACAATATATTATATTATACACTTCACTATCTGGTATCTGCTACATATTTGAAAATCAGTATACTACAGCAGAGCAAACACCAACTGAACGTACGTACCTCTTACCTTATCATACTTAGTGGCTGCCAATATAATAAATAAATAAATCTTTATTTTCCACTTTAAAACATTACACAGCCTTAGTAAAACAAATTATACACAAAAAAACACATCAAAACAAAAAACAAAAGAACCTTACTTATTAGATATAAGTAATAAATTTATGGCAGTGTTATGCCAAAAATGAGGAAAAAGGGGACCACTCAGGTTATGACAGCCGCGGCATCGCTGCTGTCCCTGATCTTGCGTGATCACCTACATATTAGCAAATTTGCTAGTGCTTTTCAGTTATCATGTTTGATGCAAACATAATATTCGGGCGAAAACTTAAAAAAGTCGCCCGCTGACGCTACCTGCTAAATCAGCAAAAAACAAATCTAGTGTCTCCCAATCTTTCGGCATCTTCAAAGCATTCAAAGGACGATCGCTTTTGCTATTGGCGATTTAACACGTCGAACGCCTCGGGCAGTTTTTGTAATTGCACAACTGTTCTGTCCATTTGATATCGCAACGAAACTGATTCAATTGTTGCATTTTTATGGCACAACTTTCACCATGGCATGGCAATAAATATAAATTTTTATACGACAATTTCGAAGTTTAATTTATTGCATCGGAATTCAGATAAGTGTGAACAAAATTCTTGTACTTAAGGTTATACTCAAAAGTAAGGCTTTAAAATTTACATAAATAATAATAAGAACATTATTATTCAAGTATAACAGACGCAGCAGTCAACAAAATTAATTGCAAGTTACTGATCGTAGGCGGCTACGGTCTTTTGTACTTAGGAGTTAGAAGGTTGGGATTAAAAATAATATGCTTACTTTTTAGACTGAGTCATCAGCTAAGTTGAGCATTGTTATGGCTCTCTCTCGCACTTCTTTTGTTGAATTTCAATGCATGGCCATTATAATCACCATAATAACTGATACGTGCGCATGAAGGAATGCGTGCATCGAGCATGGTGCCTACCAAATACCGATTGCAATATTATATGGGAATTTAAAACACGAATTGTGACCTAAATTCAACCTATATTTATTTTAACTACTTATAGTATCTGTGCACGTAATTGTTACCCGCCGTTTTCGTGGAAAACTAGCGGAAAATCAATTTATACTGTTACTAACTTTTCTCTTTTTTTTTAATTTCCAGGATTCGATGTCGGAGTTGCGCGCGCTGTGCTACCCTGGCACCGATGTGCTGATGCTGTGCTTCTCCGTGGTGCGGCCGGAGACCTTCCGTTCCGTGGCCGAGCGGTGGACAAAGGCGGTAGCGGGGGTCAACGCGCCTGTTGTGTTGGTTGGCACGCAAGCCGACCTGGCACTCGATGGGCGCGTCATACAGAGTTTAAGAGTAAGTGGCTTTTGTACAAGACGAAATTTATAAAACCAGAGAATGACTGAATGTTCTGACCGCCCTAGGCTAATCTTCAATCTTTTTATTTCATTTTCTAGATTAACAGTGCATGCGATGATACGATTTAGCGCCCCTTTCATATCCTAGCGTCCGAGGCTTCAGCCTAATGAGACTATATAGTTAATCAAGTGTTGTCTAAAACTCATTTAACAGGCACGGTCTAAAAACTGGCCAGTTGTTATGCTGTTTATGTCAATGTGTTAACGTGTAAATAAGACCCAGGCAGATTATAGAAGACCCTAAACCAGTAAGGTTTTATCCTGACGTAAGCATTAACCGGCTATCTGAGCCTAGGCAGTGGTATCATGTAGTAACTTAATCTGTTCTAATTTTCATGTAAATAATTTTCTATTACAGTCACGAGGTGAGCACGCAGTCACCGAGACAGAGGCAAAGGCTCTGGCGTCTAGAATTAACGCGGTCTACGTGGAAACGTCGGCGAAGACACGAAAACAGTTGAAAGACGCCTTCGACGCCGCCATCTTGGCTGGGTTACCAGTCATTCAAGCCAAAAGACCACTATGGAAAAAGTTGTTATGTATAAATTGATATAGATAAGCTTATGCGAACGTCGAACAAACAATGGAAAATATTTTTATGTACACGAATATGTACGAGATAGGAAAAACCGTGGAGGTCGTTGGTTTGAAGTAAAATAATTTAGTTTCAAAAATTACGAGTTACAAAAAAACTTTATCTCTGAAGTGCATCTGTAAATACTACCACAATGGCAGTTTTTATGACAAATATAGATAAAATGATGACTTGACTCTCGCGGTAAATCTTACGTGGTTTATAATATAACCTAGTCATTTTATAGAAAAAACTGTATTTTACTTACATTTACTAAGTTTGTACTGGAAACCTAGATTATATACCAACGACTTATACGTTATAGTACTTACGCACTTGTAAACAAACTTTTCCAAAGCCTAGAATGTTAATTTTATTAATTAGAAACCTTACTGTCAAGACAATTATATGTATGACTGTGCCTTATACGTCTTAATAAAAAATATATTCAGAATCGTTAATGAAGTTTTAAAGACGGATGTACAGAGGTTCTTATTTAAAAAGAACCTAGTAATGACGAGTTCCAAGTTATATTAAAAGTGATGATAAAATCAACATAACAAAATAGAATAAATTAAATAATTATTATAACTGTTGTTAAATAGTGCAACAAGTAGGGTAATTGTTATCTAATTGTGTATATTTTGCAAAAATATAGGTAAATTACATGTTAAATACATAAAACGAATTTAATGAATTCTTATTTCGTTAATTGGTAATATTAATAATATTGTGGTAATGAAAAAAAACGATTTTTTATAATGACAACTGTTATCAATAGCTGTTGCTAGTAGCAAATCAAGCAATCAGTTTTAGCAAATCAATCACTTAAACAAAAAACACATAAGTACACTTTTCGAATTTCATCCTTACTATTTTACTAATATTATATAAGTGGAAAAGTGTGATTGTTTATTTGTTAGTTTGTCCTTCCATCACACCCGAACGAGTATAACGAAGCAACCATATTAACTTGGTTTTTAGCACTACAACCTTACTTGAAAGGATGCAAAGTGACATAGCCAATTTTTGGTATAGGAAAACATTATTTTCCCTAAAGAGGCTTTTATAAAAAAGAATATTCGTATTTAAAAAAAGTCCTTTCACAAAAATGTATATTCGTATTTTTCAAATTTCATGCGGGCAAAAATTAATCGTAGTATAAACTTATAATGAATTTAAGCTTTTGGTATGTGTAGGTGTACGATATCCACCCAATATCTATAAAGAGCCTCACCAAAGATACCTAAAAATCAGACACTTTAACTGCACCATTTCCTTTTATTTTTCTTTTCACCTAAACAAATTGTTATGTATTGAATTGTAAAATAAATTAGGTAAGTACATAATACGTAGTGCTACATTAAAATAAAACCGATTATGTTGGACTATTTTTGACCTCATTCGATTTCGATGTTGTATTATACGTGTAAATTATAGATATTATTTTTAGTATAAGTAGTATAGTATGAATTATGATAACAATAAAATAAATTGATGTAAATTAAAATGTTTTTGTTAATAGATGCACGTATAAACGTTGTTTTGATACTCAACATGAACTGATAATTATATTTTTACTATACAAATCGATTTTTATTTCGCAACCCTTAATGTTCTATCGAAAGGACTAGACGAATATAAAAGAATAGGTAAAATTCTTATTTTCTTAAAAAAACAGTTTTTCTTTATAACAATCAGTTTTTATTATTTCAATTATTTTGCTATTGCCTACATGTGTCCTTGGCTAACGGCAGTTACTACCTATTAGTGGACCGTGTTAGAAACAAGCTAAATGTTAGGCAAAAATCCGAGACTGGAGGAGCCGTTGCAATTTAAAGAATGCAATTGGATTGCAAACCTATGCGCTTATTATAATTAGGGGTCTGAATATTAACCGCCACCATTGGTTTCCCACTGATCCGAAATTAGCTACTATTGGTTCCCTACTTATCTGAAACTTCATAATGACAGCATAAGTCATGTTCCTAAAAATGTATCAGTATATTAATGTATTCTATGGGTCCAATATGGACATAAAACTCATGCCAATGTACTGATAATAGAATATGAACATTCTGAGAAAAATGAGAATTGTCAAACTGACTATTGCGTTTTGGTGGCCAGATCAAGTGGCCACAAGTGTAAATAAAATTTTGCGAAATCCAAAATATGAAAGATTTGTAACATGTGTTGCGAACGACATATTAAATACAATAAATGGGACTATTGCTTTCATCAATAATAATTAAAACATAAATATAATAATAACAATTTTAATCTATTTATTACAAAATAATAGCTTTACATTTTTTCTCCCGATTTAGTGGCAATTAATGCTGGTATCAACGATAGTTGTCTTACCATACGCCATTTAGCGGCCACGACGAAAACTTCTTGACAATAAAACGCCTCATTGTCAGCTCACCAGCGGTTAAAATTCGTTATAACTTATACGTAATACGGGCCTAAGTTTGCCTTTAATTTGGCTCGCATCACATGTCACATCGCAATGGGAATAGCGGAATGTTCAAAATTAAAATCGGAGTTTTGTCGGGGATTTCAGAGAGTGACGTTGTGAGTTTTGTATTTTTTGTTAAATTTGTGTTATTTCGGTTTTT
>JAOTAV010027257.1:0-21096 GCA_026546445.1 Cyclargus thomasi
TTTCGTTCTACTATGTCAATCCAATACAAAAACACGTCAAGCGATTATTGTAAAAAATAATCGCTTGCCACTTGTCTCTGGGGGCTGATCGGGGGCCCCTTCCGGCTGGGGGCCCGTGTAATTTTGCCGGCTTGCCACCTTGTAGTTACGCCACTGACGATTTCCATTCAATTAACATATTCAAGTGACATAGGTCTTATCTATACATAATATAATAAAACAATAAAATTGGAGTGTCTGTATTTCTACAAAATAGTCAATGTGGGGGTGCTAAGGAGCAGTAATCTATACATATAATCTCAGAAACTACTGGACGGATTTGAATAAATCTTTTTTGTTTTCAAAGCTATTAGGTCTGGGCAACATATAGGATACTTTTTATCCCGGTAAATTGTACGGTTCCCGCGTGATATACAAATTTTTGTGCAACGAAGTTGCGGGAACCAACTGGTCAATTTACACGATGGTGGGCTGTAGTAAAATATGTCATGAAAACAGTAAACCTACCACAGGCAATATGTTGGGGTGCGAGAAGATCCTGAGTTTTGGGAACTCCTCGTTGAAATCTCTCTGTATCCGCGGCGTACACTCGCGCACGGCTATTATCTTAGCGACGATGTCATTCTTCTGCCAACGGCCACGCCAGGTTTCACCTGGAATTTTCAATTGTTGAATTTATGAGATTAGCAATCGGACCCAACAGACGTTATCCTGCTCTGGTCTTTATTTGTGAATTTAAAACATTGTCGAATCCCCTTGGACACACACAAAAAATTTCATCCAGTCGTTTGGGAGGCGTACAGTGACAAACAGACGCACAGGAGAATTCTATATAATATATTAAGATATGTATTAAGATTAAATTGCTTGTCGTCAACAAAAAGTGTTAATCTTTTTGCTTGTTACTACTTAACGCTTAAACCGATTTTAATGGCCACGCAAATGAAGTGAGCCTCGGAAAAGTAAATTCAAAGTTTTTATACCGAAAAAATGTACGGTATCCGCGTGTTGAGCGAATTTTGATGCTAAATGCTAATCTTTGAATACTATCTTTACGGGTCCAACATTGTTGTTAGTGTGTAGTACTATTACCGAACAATAAACTAAAGTTACAATCATAAGATGACTACTGTGAAGTGGTTTTCTTTGTATTTCTCATTAACCTGATGGAGTAGTCGCGATGCGCGTGTGTAGGGCCAGTTCATTGATATTGATGCCCTTATGTCTGGAAAGTGTAGCGTCCCTACTCCGCGTCTTCAGCCCCAGCCATGATTGATCCTTGAACTGAATCTTCTTGAGGTCCTGCCCCTGGTTCACCGCTAGCTCGTGAAGTCTGAAAGAAATAGTTTGAGGTAAGCTCCTCTTTACAAGCGTCACCGCAGTAAAATAATAAAGTAATATATAGCTTACTAATAGAGCTTTTGCATGGCAAGACAGATGTGCAGTGACCGTGTGTCGACTGTGCTTTTTTTAATAAGTAAATTAAACGAGGCTTATTATGCTTTGGCATCTATATCATCCTCATAATATAATCAAGAGTAAATTATATAATGCAATCTTTTCTAGACAACAAATACAACTTTAAGTACGGGCCTTTCTTGTGAAAGAGCATCACTAATATTGGCGTTAGTAGGGGGCAACAAAGTTTAAAAAATTCTAAAGGAGGGCTAGAATTATAGAATAAAATAGAAATATTATAATGATATAATATATAATAATACATAAAACAACGAACATTGATGGAAGGAAATGATTTTTTTTTTTCGTTTTATTTTGCAATCAGTTCTCGAACTATTAGCAGATTTGCTTAATCGTCTTTTAGCTTACGACACCGCTTTTGACCAACTTTTCAGGAAACGAAAAATACTGTGTGGTGTTGCAAATCAACTAAACTTAAAGTTCACCATTTTTAGAAGGTCCTAAACTTTTGTTTGCAGTCTATATCATATTGTGACCAATGACCAATTCAACGCGGAATGCGCAGCTTTCTCCGATGGCATTCAAATGTAAAAACTGACAATTGTCGGTGTTGTTAGTTAAGGGACGAAATCCAGTATTACCTTTGCACCAACTGTCCCTTTGTTTTGTCAAGGGGAGTGTCACCGTCTTTGTTAGCAAGGGACACCAGGGCACCAGCTAGCAGCAGGTCCTCAGCTATAGCATTGTAGCCCCAGAAGCAGGCATAGTGAAGCGGCGAGTTACCATGCTCATTGGTGAAATTCACGTCTACTCGGTTTTGTAGAAGCTGAAATGTACAGTTATAAAGCTAATACGTATGATGAAACTTTAGTATTATTATATTGAAAGTTTGTTTGCTTTGATACCTGTCCATCAATCACATCAGCACTACTGATTGGATTTTAATGAAATTTGGTATACAATCAGTTGACTTAGGCAATAGGACATATGACAGACATACAAACAAACAAATATACTTTATTGTGCACAAAAATTACAATAAAACTTAAATAGAAACAACATACAGACATGACAAATCAATAAGTGTTCCCATTTTTGCCTTATGGCTCCAGAACCCAAAAAATTGATTATAGTGTTAACTTATAATTTATATAACTACTCACCAATTGTACTATAGGTCTATGACCATGAGCGGCAGCCAAGTGCAGTGGTGTGTCGTCTCCCAGGTTAGTCACATTAATCCTTGCTCCTCTTCTGATCAGCATCTCCACAATTTTAATGTGACCCTCCTTGCAGGCCCAATGCAATGGACTGAATCCATGGTCATCTCTAAAATAAGAAAAAAATATATTATTACAGCAAACAAATGTAAATAATTACTTATTTTATTATTGTAAGGAAATTTTTTTTAAAAGGCAACTTCAAAAAATGAAGTTTCCTTGGAAAATATGTTGCATTTAATAGTTTATCTCTTTCCTTTTGTACACTAGGCATATTTATAAATAGGTCAAACATACAAATTTAAGCAATGTGTTTTATATGGATATCTAAGGAAGAGAGTTTAATTTTTAAGAATATGAATTAGAATTAGTTTATTTCAATAACTGACTCTGTTTAGCAGATGTCGCTAACTACAGGAAAATGTAATATGTGTAGGTAGTGACAGCCATGGTATATGATTCATATTTACCATTGATAACTTAGGTTCAAAATTATTGATTAAAAACCAAGTAAGTTGTAATAAAAATGCTTCAGTTAGTATATAATATTAAAAATAAAAAGTAATAACATATGCTTTAAATTATAAACTTCCTTTCAATCATTAAGACAAGACGAAAACAAGAAAATATAGGTGAGACCTTGGCACAGTTTCTCATTAAAAGTAGGTATACGTGGGTGAATCATCTGTATTTTGTGTAATTTAGTAATTTTTTATATCTAATGGCCCCAATACTTACCCCTGGTTCATATCATGTTCTGTATCGTCAAGCCACACTCGCACCTGCAAGGCATTTCCTTCCCTGCACCACTGGAATATATCTTCCATGTCTACACGTACTTAAAACTTGTAGATAAGTTAATTAGGTATATGTATAAATATCGTTCACTGTTATACAAGTTTTTTGAGAAAAGAAATACAAAATAAATAAAAATAATTTACAAAAATAGATATGATTACAAAATTAGCAATTCTGACATCATTACATTAACATACTGTCATTTTTGACAGCTGGCTCTAGACAAGTGACGTATAGTTTTTTTAAAAGGTTTTAGTAGTCTGGTTTGATTCAAATACTGCCATAAATCGTACGCATTTTTCTCATTTGTATAATCTTAACTCTAATAAGATTCATTATCCAGAAACTATCTTGTTCTGTAACTGTAGTTTGTTAAGGTACTCAATTTATCTAACAAGCAGTATTAATAGAACTTTATGTATTTGAAATAACACAATTTAGTTTTAATTATTACGAGTTTTAGAAAAGAATATACTGCGACGTTTTATTCGAAAAATAAAAATCAGTATTATGAAATCTATATGAAATAATTTAAAAAATGACGACCTCTGTGGCGCATTGGTTGAGCACCTTGGTAGCTACTCCGGGTGTCGCAGGTTAGAATCCAACCGACGGAACAAACAGTTTTTCAATGTTCCTGGATCATGGATGTGTACTAAATATGTGTACCATAAAAATGTTAAATATGTGTATAGTATAAAAGAAATTAAATATATTTCCATTGTCTGGTGCTTGTAACACAAGTCCCAATGGTACTTACCACGGGGCCCGACTGATGTGTAAAGCATCCATAGATATTATCATAATATAAAGTAAAATAAATATCTAAAAAAAATAATAAAACATATTGTACTTAATATATTATCACAGCCGGAGAGCTGTTAAGGCTAAGTGCAATGCTCAAAACAGTTCTCATTATACTTAAAACTTTATTCACAAAATAAATACTAACATAATAATATTATTTCTTAGCAAAAGTAATCTTCATTGCATGTGTGGGAGTTATCTTGAAACCTTGCAGAGCCTCTTTGGCAGCGGCTGATTGCATTTCATTCGCAAATTCAACAAATGCAATATCATGTCTATTAGGTACAAGACGCACCTCTTTAAAACCAGGAAACCTGTAAAATAAAACATTTAAATTATCTACTAGAATATAGTCTTTAGAAAAGGGCATTATTATTTTACCAGACAATGCCCAAACTCTTCATTAGAGTTTGCGCATTGTCTGGTAAAATTATAATGCCCTTTGCATGTGAACTGTACATTTTGCTACAATAAGAAGTATTGTAATAATAAGTATGCTTTCCCCCCCCCTGACACAAAGTATCTCCATATCAGATTCCAGCTAAATTGGTTAAGCAGTTTGGGGGGAAAGAGGTAACAGACAGACATTTTTATATTTATAATATTAATGATTTTGAAAAAAATAAAAACTTACTGATTAAACAACATAGACAACATCATCTCCGATGTTTCATCTGGAAGGTTGGTCAAGAACAGAATCTGGTTGGGGGGTTGTTCTACATTGACATTGTTCATTACTGGCTGACCAAAACCAGGAATTGCTGGGCGATTCTCCTTATTCTTCTTCTTCTTGGCCTCATCAGACATTTTGGGCATCTTTGGTCTCTTGGGCCTCTCTTGGAATGTACCTTTTATTTTTGATATGACGTCGCTATCCGTTTTGGAATATTGGATTCTCTGTAATTGTTAAAAATAAGTTTTTAGCACATCAAGAAAAACAAATAATCTAGGTACCAAGGGACAGCTTTTCATATTATGTAGTATCTACTTATTTGATAATAATTAAATTTGTTTTAGTATTAGGTTTTCCTTACCATTGGCTTATCATAAAATGGGAATCCTTGCATACTTCTAAGAGCAACAGTTGCACTTGAGATCTCTTTAAAAATAACAAATGCTTGGCCCTTCATTTTTAATGTTTTCATAGCAACAATGTCTAAAATCTGGCCAAATTGTGAGAATATAGCATATAGGGACTTTTTTAATTCCTCCTTTTTTATCTTTTCGTTAAGATTGTTTATGTATATGGTGTGATTTGGTCTGATATCCATTGCTGTAAAAAATATTTTGAGGTTATTATAGCCTATAATGTATCTCCATTCTCCTGCCCGCTAAAGTAATCTTGAGTCGAGATAAGTTAAATTATAATAAATTTATTAATCATCAAACAAATAAACTTTCTAGTCGAGTTACAACACAAAATATGGTGAAGAAATATGAGGCCTACTAATTTACTTTTAACGCAAGTATTAAAATACGACTAAACACCAAAACTTGTTACTTTACCGAAGACAGGGTTCACTTTATTCTATATAACACAAAAAGTCATGCACTCTCTACAAAATATATAGAAATATGCAAAATTAAAATAATACGCCGATTGCAATGCTTGGAGACGCGTAATTTTTTTTTTTAAATGCAAACACAGATTAGATTTAAATAGCAAATGTCAACAACAGGCAGTTTGTTCAACAGATTACAGAACACACATCCCAAGTCTGTGAGAAGTGAGAACACATCTGAATTTTTTTTAAATTTATTGATATTTTGTAATTCCCGGTAAATAACAATAAATTTCTAATTTTATTAATAGCAAAAATTAATTGTTTATTAACTTTTGTTAATACTAAAAATCAATACTTAATATTTATTAATCTTTACCTAATTACTTTTTGAAAAAAATATAGATCATAGAGAATGACCATAGACAAGACATGCTGTCAAAATTAAAAAATTCCTCAATATTTTCGCGGCAATTTTTTTGTAAACAATATTTCTTGTATTTTTTTATTAATAAGATTTAGTATAGTATAAATATTTATGGTTGGCACTTTTTTATAATTTATTTGAGAAATCAATTTCTAAGGTTTAAATTGCTCCCTACAATATGCAAGATTCAATCCACGATTTCGATAATGTTACCCCTCACATTTGGTTGTCAAACGAAAATTCATGGAAGGAAAAGCTTTTAAAACTGCCAAACTGGAACAAGGTATATGGGTAAAGTATTTAGTTGTAAGCTATATACTTAGTAAGCATTTCCAACCAAATTAATTATAATATGTGACCTCTACATAACCTTTCAGATACCTCTTATAAACTCTAATGCATCTCATAATTTATCCGATGGAGCCTTGGTGCGGTTCCGAGGAATGGTCCAAGATATGTACAACCCAGAGTTTTACTTGGAACAATTCAATGTTATGAATACAAACACCAAGACCACTAGAGCAAAATCTGGAAAATATGTTGAAACAGCTGATGTACTTGTAAGTTCTTGCTAATATTTTAGTCTTTAATGCTCTATTTATATTAAAACAAAAATGTTATAATATGACAAATAACTATATTTACAGGAACATGAAAAAATACTCCACTCAGATGAAATGAAATGTTCTCAGCGTCAAAAGATAGTAGTTGTCTCTATTCCTGGTCTCAATGAGTGGGCACAGAAACTAGAAGATGAGCAAAATCGTCTTATACATCTAGATCACCATCCAAACTCTACAAAACGCCTAACTAGCTCTACCCAGATTAAGAGGAGTTATGATGATACAGAAGATGATCCCGAAGCTATGGACACAACAGAAAATGAGATTAATAAAAGGGAAAGAAAGACAAATGAGGCAGCTAGTACACCAGGGACGGTGGTGTCTAGAGAACATTTACTCAATTTCCCTTTGCCTGATGTTGCGAGTAAATCATGTATTGTAAAGGTAAGCATTAAACATTATCATTAAGATTCTCCATGTTGGTAGTGCCTCAAGATAACTTTCAAAGTCTTTGATGAGCTTACACATTGTACTATCAGGGAAGTTGATCCCGATGTGTGTGTGTGTGTGTAACCAAATATGGGTCTGTCTATGAATGAACACTAATTTTGATATTCACTCTTCCTTTCCAGGTATATGACAATGATGATACCCTCAAAGTGAATGACATGATTGAAGTTGTTGGTTTCTTGTCAGTAGATCCGGCATTATCTGCAGAGTTTAAGACGGAGAAGAATGCCCTAGTGGAGCCAGTAGTGGAGACGGATGTGGAAATGATCACTCATAACCCTCCCCCAAGTCTTATACCCAGGGTACATGCTGTGCATGTGAGAACTCTGGAACATTGTAACCCATTGCTGAATAATGAATATATTCAAGGTTTGTAAACTCCACAAAACTTCATATAAAATGTCAAAATTTGTATGAAAGTTATTTTGTAAGTTCTCTTGATATTGTAGTCTACTAACTTTTGACTGTTTACACTCATATCATGTTGAACTCTCTGACTATTGCTTAACGGAAATATAATAAAGTGAAAAATTATGAGTGTGTAAATGTATTTGTTACTTCTTCATGGAACTACTGAAATTTCGATATGATAGAAAATGAACAAATAAAACATTTTATCTTGAAAATTATGGTGGCCTCTTGAGATAAGCAAATAAAAGCTAATCTGAATGTTAAACATATTACAGTGAGCTGTTTAGGCTGTAGAGTCAAATTAATATGAATGTATTTATTTTGAGAATTCTTGTATCTCAAATTTAATTCAAGTTTGTAGTTATAGATTTATTTGATATTTGCAGAGAATGTACTAAGAGAAGCACATGTAGCAAGGGAACATCTGCTTAAAGCATTGAAGGAGTTACTACTGGGTGATCAGTTGGCAGCAGAATATTTAATATGTCATCTAATAGCTTGTGTGTAAGTGTTCAACTTTTGTGTTAATGTTAACAAAATGCATCATATAGAAAGTTGTTACTTCTTCACACTTTAATCAGATTTGGATAAAATTTTGTTGATAGATAATTTTTCATAGAAAATGCATGGTATCCTTTTATGTTACAAATACAATTATATTAAGTACTCTATTTTTCTAGATATCTGCGACAAGAGACATTAACACTAGGAAAATTTGGATTGAACATATCAAACTTGCCTATTCAGAAGTACTCCAACTATGGACAGAAGTTGTATGACATTATAAAACAGTTTGTCACACAAAGTTACTACCTTCCACTCACAATAGAGAGTCTTAACACAATTGCATTATTACCAAAGTGAGTAGTTTGTTATTATTGTGATAACCGATAAAACTTTTAAAATATTTCAGTGGGCTTTATGTGTAGTATCAAATTGATTCATTGATGCCGAAAGCAATCCTATGATATTTATATTAGCATTTTGTCAAGCCAAGCTGACATAATGAGTGTGGAATAATATTGAAATGATAATAATAATGAGGCCAAATGACATAGGTCAAACATATGCCTGAGAATCAATATGTTTAGTCATCAGGTTCAGTCTTTTGTGATACGACTATATTATATTGTTAGTAAAGTCTACTATTCTGTAATTGCACTTGCAGAAAAGATTACGACAGCAACCGCCTTACAAGTGGCATACTGCAAATGGGCAAACACACACATTTAGTACTAGACGAGACAAAAATGGAACAGGGTCGTTTGGACAATACTGGTGTTAATAATGTGGCAGCCCTCGCTAAGTTGATCACACAACAGACTGTTGAATACGACTTCAAGTTTTATAAGAAGGATTTTGACTCCGATGTCTCAGTATTAGTATTGTCAGAAGGAAAATCTTTATTGCCTGTAAGTGTAAATTTAATTAAACAGAGTTGATATGAAATATGAAAATCTTAATGACGAATCAATGTTATATCATAATATTTTCTATGTTCACAGAGTGATTATCATGTTATACTGAAACCAGAAGAATCGTCATTGCAAATTTTCGACGCAATCGTTGAAGCAGCGACATACTATTTAAAAGATGATATTATGAACACAATTAGAGCATATTTAACAAATTTAAAACTAGCTAAGTATACAGTGAGCGAGAATGTACAGGTAAATAATTTTTGATGTATAATGTGGATAATTTAAAGAGATCTAGTTGATGGACTGACCAAATGACATAGATCCATCAACTGGATCTCTTTAAATTTTAAGTCAATTCCATGTATGCGGTGGTCTATCGGCTAAAATTGACATAGCCCGACCTAATAAAATAGATCCACAATCTGTATCTGTTTCAACTTCTTTGTTTGTACCTACATATTTTTTGTTACATAATTTGTTTTTCTTTTCAATTACATATCTAATATTTATTTAGGCAATTGAACTCTCCTGCCTGTACTGCAGGTTGCCTGAAAGAGATCACTTACCAAATTATCAATCTTTATGTCTTATTATAAGTTATTGTCTGAAACTATGTTTTTCAAGGGTATATTATAGTGTTAGCCTATCTAAATATTTTATTTAATGGAAATTTTATTACTTTTATTAAAAAAATTTAAAAGCCATTTAGCTGGCTCGTAAACAAAGTTTTAAACACAATTAAAAATTTTGTGCCTAGAATTGACTGACTATATTTTTTTACAGTTTGTTGAAGATGATTTTATTAAGATGAGAAACAATCCAGATAGCGATAGTTCAATGACTGCTGATGATTTACACAGACTTCTAGTTCTGGCGAGACTAGTTAGCCTTTCTCGAGGTTTTGATTCACTTAACAAAGAGTGCTGGGATATAGCTAAAGCTATGGAGGCTGAAAGATTGTTCAGAATCAAGAATAGAGTGGCACCCCTTTTATAATTTGTTTGTTATTTACTACGTTTTTTATTAAACTGGTTTTTTATTATTTTGAATATTTATTGACTCTACTAAATGAGGTGGTTTTGACTATATTTCGAGTAGCGTTTGCTGTCCGATACTACATCAAACCTATCAATTAGGAAAACACTCCGGGCTACAGGTTTGTTCTGTCTATTGTGGTACCGCGATTGAAGCCCGGAACAGGTACCGGAATATATGCGGATTCATTGCTGTTGTGTTTGCTAAAAATTTAAAAACAACAAGATGTCAAGCGACAATGACGTGTTCTTGTCGGACGTCACTTTGCTGTCAAATGCAAAAAATGTCAATAGTCGAAAAAAAATCTGATTCCTAAAAAGTTTAATCTTAAATTAAAACGGAAATAAACTTATTTGCAAATATTAAAAATGGCAAATAGAGCTAAGGTTTCAGAGACCAATAACAAAGACAAACTAGAAAGTACATGGGTAAAGGCTTTTAGGCCGAGTGCAGAGTGGCCGGACAAGGTTAGTAATCACAAGACAAGTTAATATCTTATTTAATCATACATCTTTCTTATTTATTATGTTCACAATTGCAGGAGGAGTTTCTAGATGTGGTTTACTGGATCAGGCAGTTACTAGGCATAGTCTTAGGATTAGTTTGGGGTCTCATCCCCTTGAAGGGCTTCTTCGGTTTATTTATGTATGTACATGCTTAATACTCTAATTATTGATTTAAAAGTGTTCAAAGATCTCAAATATATAATATTTTTCAGGTTTGTTAGTGCAAACGCTGCTTCCCTGTATGTTTACGTGAGTAATTACCAAAAAGTAGATGAGGAGGAATATGGAGGGATGTGGGAGATAACCAAGGAAGGTTTTGTGACGTCGTTCGCTGGATTTCTGGTAAGAAACAGTTTATTATCTCCTGCTATAAATGAGATATTGTAAGCAAGTAATTGTTGTAATTTTGGATTTTATTGTATTAGATTTTTGATGAATTGTTGTATTCGATTTTTTTAGTTTAGTTTTACTATTGGAGTAAAAGACCTACTGATAATTTTGATCACTAGCTATAACATTATATTCTAAACAGAAAAGAGTTTTGTACAGTGTTGAAGATTATATATTTTATTGAAAACTTATTTCTTAGGCATAATATTATGTTTTGAAGCAATTAGCACATTTGAAAGTTATATTTGTGTGATACAAGCTTTTTCCAGTAGTAAATTATTACACAAATTTGTTTTTTAGTGGTGCAAAAATATTAAAGTTTAAAAAATTTGTTCCAGGTTACATGGATAATTGTTTATACAGGGCTACACGGGCAGGCTAGTTTATGAGGAACAGTGGATTATAATAGGATGAAATAAAAAGTTTCAACAGATACAGTTACAAATGAGAGAATAAGTGTACAATAGTAAACCGTTTTTTTCCCATACATAAAAGAATGTTCAGTCAAGTAAATGATGTACTTTGAACAATTTTTATTAAATAATTGTAATTGTGTAACATTTATAGCAATATAATTTAAATTTTAATGATATTGTGTATGTGACAGTTATCATTAGTGTGATTTTTATTTCATGTGTGTACAAGTGTTAGTCATTATAAAAGTATTTCATCAACATTATTGTTAAACTAATTGCATTTGTAAAGGCTGTTGTAGTTACATACAATATTGTTTTAAAAGTTAATACATATTTTGTTGGTAAAGCCCAAATGTTCCAACTATTTTTCTAAATATTTGTTTTATACTAAAATTACACTTATCATTCAGATAGTTGCAAGAATTAGCTTTCTATAAAAGAATTTATAAAGTTATTTGTGCAAATTCAATATTTTTCAACTTATTTTTATTCTTAACAGTAGCCTTAGTTATAAGTATACTAAGGTGTGATATTTTAGATGAATATATCTGAGGTTTTTGTGTTGCTTCAATATTACATTAATTATTTCATTTCATAAATATATTTCTGTTTATTTGCAAGACAAAAAAAATAGAATAGAAAATAGTGTAGCTTTTCGAACTATTTTTTTTACTCAAAAGACCCTATAATATAATGGTTCTAATACCGTAAATAGGAAGTCAAATTGTTATCTCTTTAAGCATAAACTGGCTAAAATAATTTGGATGTAATTTTGTTGGTAGATATTGTTAATGAATGAATTTTTGAATGACATTCAGCGGGCATGCGACCAGACAGGTAAGCTGATGGAAACAAGGACACTTGCAACATTTTTGTTAGGGAATGGGAATAGGGATAAGGAAAGAGGATTAGGGAAATTTGGCCACCGGTAAACTTACTCAATGGAAGAAACACACCACAACGCTGTGTTTCATTTCTGTGAGGCCGTGGTATCTCCCCTGTCAAGCCATTCGTGCATGGCACTCCTACGACATTGAGCAGCCGTATTATGTATTTGAGATCGGAAAACGTGTCATTGGTACATGCCTTTACCTGGGTTTGAATCTAGTAGCCTTTCGAGTGCAAACCAAATGTCTAATCCACTAGGCCACAGACGCTTGAAATTGCAAAGAAATGTAAGGTAAGGTGTTGCACATTGGTAATAAAATAAAGTTACAAGCATTATTTAGTAGGATAACTATTTGGCTTTGGCTACTGTTTGCTACTCAAAATTTGTTAGAATCATTCTGAATATTTTATTCCACTTATTATAGTTGCACAGCAAGAAATACTGCCATTTTTCTATGTTGCTTGTTTTCAATTTTATGATAATTTTATTTTGTTTTTATTTAAATAAAACTGTATAGTTATATAAACTTTTAATCCATACCCTAATTAGTAACTTCGTCTCCGAAAACATTTATAGTTCTATTAGTGGCAAGAATTAAAGAAATAGTTGTTGCAGACGTCATCTATATTCCATAAATAATTTTGTTGGAAAATCAAAGGCTTTAGTAAATTAAGATTTTTAGTAATTATCCGCGGAATATTGCTAAAAATCTTAATTTACTAAACTTGAAGCTATGGATTTCCGCAAAGTAACGCCTGATTCTATTAAATAAATCAAAGGCTTATTAAATTAATATATTTATTTCAATCATCTCTCCATGTTACAAGGACATCATCAGTCCTATATCTTTGTGTGATAGTGGCATCTTTGAAGTCCATTCGGACTCCAGACTCGAAGGCGACTGCCCCAGCATGTGCTATCATCACGCCATTGTCAATGCAGAATCTCTCATCGGTAGCGAATATTTTGGCACCGCGCTCCGAACACATAACGCCCATCATCTCTTGCAGGCGCTCATTGCAACCGACACCACCAACTAACAATACCTTAAAAAATGTAACATGCATAAATATTGCGGTGTTAATGAATGGCAGAGGTATTAGAGGTTCTTAAAAGTAGTTGCTATCGTTTTTTAATAAAATAAGCCAACATTCTACATTATTATAAGATGGAAGTGATCAAGTAAGGGTCTCGTTTATCTATCTTATATCGCCACTAAGGCTCTAGCACACGACGTCTTTTTTAATTGATGAAATCCTGCAGCGCAGCCACTAAGGGATCTAGCACACAACTACTTTTCGCAGAGAGTCTGGTCGATTTTTAGAATACATAAATGAAGTTACGGACCATCGATTGAATCTCGCCCAAGATTCTGGAAGGGCTTACGCTGGTCCTGCGACTAACAAGCAGTTGCACGCGCGACTAGAAATGCTTACACATTAGCAAACGCATGGTTACACTGTCACATCGTCCAAAAACTAACAGTGTACTGGGGCCCTGAAGTATGTGCTGTTTTATATATTTACTTTAACAAGAGCTAACTTCCCTTCAAAATTATAATAAAGCCATCATGCTAAGAATGACAAATTGCCAACCTCATTGGATTCACAATGGGCCATGGCACGCTCGGTTATCTCAACCAGCATGGCGAATATGGTTTCTTGCAAAGAATAACAGAGATCCTCTGGAGTGTAATCCTTTAGTAATTCATCAATTTTATCTTCCATGTACGAAAGAATGCCAGAGAAACTTACGTCCATGCCTGGAATAGAGTTGCAATGTTATTTAAGCATATTTAAAGCAATTGCCTTATGATAAAGAATTAGAAACATGTAGCAGTGCTACGTTAGGCGAAATTTACAATGATTGACATAGACTCCAAGTCCGAGTGTATGCAGTGTAGGCATTAACTTTAAAAACACAGCAGTACCGTGTTGTCTGTAAACTCATCTATACCTTTCACACAATAAGGTAGATGTGCATATTTCTTTCCCTTCTTAGCCATCTGTTCAATATTATATCCAGGACTGGGAGCATTTGAAAGTTTCAAAACTCTTGCAAACCTAAAAAATACCATGAATAATAATTGTTGTAATTAGTTTCAATCAAACAACAACTTAACATTTTTTTTAGATTTTTGTGATTACTTATGATATTAGCATCTTTAATGCATTTAAGACAGACAGTTACTACTATTAAATTATATATATAATACTATTTGAATAATAAGCCATATAATGTTACCTATCTAAACAATTGCCAACAGCTATATCTATTGTTTCACCAAATATCCTGTACCGTTGTCGAGAGTATGCTATTATTTGTGTATTGCCCCCACTTACATACAACACCGTAGGATTGTTAGCTTTTGTTATTAGTCTCCCCATTTCAATATCTGCTTTATTTTGAGAAAATTATCACTTATAGTTTGCAAACGGTTTAACATCTTTGTTCATCATTTTAAATGTTATGTTCAGACATGTTTTTATATTCTTATGAAGTTATTTAATTGTGTTAAATTAATGTAAGTTACAGTATGATCTATTATCATTATAACCTAAAATGTTATATTATGTCAAACAATGAAACAGACAAATTCTTAAGTCTGTTTCACCACTTACAGATAATCAATTTATTTGAGTGATACAACTTTATTTGACAGATTTTGTATAGAGAATCTGTCAAAATAGTTGTGGATAGCCTAACAAAAACTTTAACAGTAAACGGTGAACCAGGCCTTTAATAAGCTTTATTGTTTACAAAGGATACGTCCAATACAATGGTTGACACCAAGAATAGGTTTGTTCCAGAGTAAGGCGCAGGTTCTTGCAACGATAGCACAAACCATTAAAGGCGCTCCCATCCCTGGACCCTTTGTGTAACTAACTACATCTATATCCTCGGGTTTTATACCAGATTTAACTAAAGCTTCTTGCAAGACCTCATGGATGTTCTGTTGGTGGTGTTCTGCAGTCTCTCTCGGTAGAAAACCTGGTGCAACATAATTATAAACTATTTTTATTGTAACTTTCCCTTAAATTTAGATAAATAAATATTAACCTATTAAGACTCATTTAGGTTATATTGTCTGACTTTTGAGTTTATACTAAGAAATATATAGTTATTGGAGAAAGAAAAATAGCATATTTTATCCAAAAAACAAAAATCTACCTTCTCCGGGAGGTGTGATATACGTTCTTCTGCAGTTTGAAAGTATTTCGCCATCTCGGACTATTCCAACACCTAACTTATTTGCACTGCCTTCGAATCCGATAGCTATTACCATTTTAAATAAAATTTGTTATTGAAATTAAGAAACAATTGTTAATTAATTTAACACAATATTTGTGAGTAATTGTGTTCTATGTTTACAAATTTAACAATTCTTGAGTTAATTTCCTTCTCCTTCTTCGTCTTTATCTTTATATAGCACTACTGCTATATAACCATAGCCAGTGTCAAGTAAAGGCGGGAAATCGATTTCCATGTTCCAATATTTTCATTTTTTAGCAACGTTACATAATATAGTCATGTCTAAAGTCTAGTCAAAATCAAGTCAACGTCGGTCAAAGCGTCAAATCAGTAAATTTAGTAGTGATAGACACTTTACTTAAATTTCAATTAAATTTTTGTAGGGATACATAAAATAGCACGTTCCTTGAAGTACATCACTTATCACATCCCGCTAAAACCCTCCTCCTTCTTCGCGCTCACACTACTACTTGACAGACTTTTAATTTTCGCACTTCGTACTGCCAAAATCTGAATTTTGATATCAAGATTTTTTTTTTCAAATTCAAAACTTATTATTTTGCCATTCGTGAAACTTCGTCCAATGTGCAGGCATAACATAAATATACATAACAAAAACATATAACTATACAATTTTTTGTTAGGTAATTGGATAATAGAACTATAAAATATTATTCATTCTGTGGTAATAATAATATAATTACCTAATAATTCTGGGAAGTTTAAACGAATAAAAACACGATAATAAACAGCAAAATATAATCAACTTTGTTTGCTTACGAGTTATATGTAATAGTATGCAGTCTATAAGAAAAATTACAATACAGATTAACATGTATTAGGAAGAAATTAGAATGAATATTAAAAATATAAAGTAATTACGTTATAAGTAAAATTCTCTGGCATAAACTAAAATAAATGCTTACAGCAATTACTAACTGAAAGTTTTATCAATTCACTTCATCAACAAAATCAGCTAACATTTCATCAACTGAGATACCCTCATTTTTGTCCTTCACATTAATAGAATCTACACTATCAATTCCATTTTGTAAGATCGGTTCTTTATCTCCTACATCACAACCATTTTGAATAACATCTACAGTGATTGTTCCATTCATTTTCATCTCTGGCACATTGTCGATGCTACTAGACACTTTATCACATGCATCTTGGGAGGATTTCATCACTTGGCCACATGTTATTTGTATGTCATCGGTTTCGTTTGTACTTGGGAGGTTGTCGCCATCTTCTTTATCTAGTACTGTGACAGTTTCTGTTCCAGTATTTGGATAGTCGTAGCTTACTTCCATAGAAAGAGGTTGTTCCTCATAATCAAATGTATCGTTTGAAACATTTAATGCCTGTGTTGGGGCATCATGTATTGAATTTTTTTTCTGTGACAAATCATTTACTTCAGGCGATATTTTGTTCATATCAAGTGAAGATTCAACATCATTATGTAACATTTGGTTTTCTGTTGTTGTAGAATTTTGTATTACAGCGACTTTATTTTGCGACGTAGAATCAACATTGTCATTTGAATTATCTTTCACTATTTTACCTACATCTATTTCTTCAATGGCGTTTTCTACAGTTTTGCTTACAACTATTTCACCAACATCTTTGTATGTCTTTTCATTTTCTTGGTTTATAATCTCTACCTCCTCAACATCATCATCCGATTCTTCATCGACTACCAAAGAACTGCTTGAACCACTACTAATACTTATATTGTCTTGGACTTCTAGCCGTGGTTTCTTAGGCGACGGTTCATCAGGAACTTCGTCATCAAGTTGCGTTACTCTAAAACAAAATAGGGTTTTATTAAACATTCTTTGAAATATTTCTTTGTTAGTTACAAATAATAAACTAATCATTGTCCTTTGTGTGCGGCCTATATATCATTTCAATGTTTTGAGTTGTTAAGTTAAAAAAGTAAAATGGTCATTACTCAAAAAAACATAATAAATACAAATAAGAATAAATAAATCGTCTAACCTGTCTTTGCCCAAAAGCGCTTCTAAGGCGGCTCTATTCTTTTCGGAAACCTTCTTTGTATTGCTAGTTCCACTCTTTTCTGAGATAGGCATCTCTAGGTTATAATTAAGTGACGGAGGCGAACAGTGTAAATGTAGCCTTATGTCCAATATCGCTTGGGAGCAAAACTTTGATATCTGTAAAATGGAGATGTGTATAAGGTCTTAACAAAATTGAGTGAAATGCTGTATATTTTTCATCAGTATTTATAGATTTCACTGTGAATGTAGCAGCGCTGCAAGCGAATTTTTGTGTGATTTGTATGGACAAACTCTGGGCAAGCTTTTCAAGGTTAGGTGGTCATCTCACGGATGTAAATTAACTACGTCCTCAACTTCCATGGACCAGCGCAGGTTTAGCACGTAGAGTGGCGCTGCGGGTACCTCGCAGCTCAGGTGCACACATAAGGTGCGGTGCTGCGGTGGATACGGACGGTGAGCTTCCTCATCGCACCTTCTGCTCTTGTCTTTGTTCAGTCGAGGATTTTCAACTCTTTTTGGCCTCCCTCTCCTTACCCGCGGGGGCGGCGCGGAACACGCGGCGACGTTTGCATATTTTTTCACTTGAGTTGTCCTCACTGACACACATTGGACACAAACCGCGGCACTTCCGCTAGTCTCGTCTGCTTGAACAGGGAGATGATGTACCGCAAGCTTCTTTCACTCCCGTCTCTCCTTCGTCAACTCTGCAATATTGCCGAGCGCTTCGTACAACATCAGCTTAGCCTGGCAAACCTCCTAGGGGGGTAGCAGTGCCTTACGATGGTATCCTCATCCAAGGAGCCGAGTAGCATTGTACATACGCCACCACGTAGTTATTGAGCGCCATGGTGACGGCGTAGCGACTATGAGCCACGCGACTCGAATCAAAATCCCATTATCTTGCGTTTTCAGCGCAACTATTTTCACAATGAACTCTATATGTATAAGGAACACATACACACCCTTAAGTGTCATTATTCAGTGACACCTTGTTTAGTACAGAATAAAATGAAAGATAAGGCACAAAGTATCTGCATGAAATTTGCCTAAGTCTTGAATTGTGTGATACTTGATTGTGTTCATAATAAATTATGAGTCAGTTATGAAAACTTACCTCTTCATTTCTATTCAACAAGACACTATAAAGGTGTAGACAGTACTGGGTAGGCGGAGGTACGCCACTTGGCGTAGTTTTTCTGGTAGCTTCTAGAACTCTCAGTAGAGATAACAATTGCTCGCTCTTGTACGAGCCGGCGTTGAAACATTCACGGACTAAAAGCTCTTGATATATCTGTAAATAGAAAACTTATCTAATGGTGCTGTCACTCACACTGTCACTGTAATATCTAGGTAATGTTGCGGATGATCTATACAGTTTTAGCGGACCCGACAGACGTTTTTCTGTCAGTCTTGATTAGTGAATCTCAACCATACTCAAATTCCCTAAAACACACAAAAAAAATTTGAGCTGTTTGGGAGGAGTTCAGTAACAGACACACGCACACAATAATTATATAATATATTAAGATTTACAGAGGAGAGTGACCACTCGACTAGTCAGAGGAATGACCAGGTCAATACTTCTGAGACCAATTATATGCAAAATTCCTCACTAATATTTCCTTAAACATATTGGCCCTTGCACCGTTCACCATTCTCATGTACAAACTAATGGTCTACCCAATAGACCCAATGTAGATAGCTAGATACTGACTCCCCGAAGTGTACATTTTTTTTCTACAGACTTAATGTAAGTTTCTACCTTATGTGTTGCGGGTTTCAGAAATCTCCCACAAACTGTGAGGAATATTTCGGCGCAGTTCAAAGCCGCCATCGCCACTTCATTGTTGACCGTCTCGTTTCTGTAAAAAATATTATAGAACTTTTTTTAGTTTTGCATTTAGTATTTATACCAGTATTTCAATAAGAATAAATAAAAAATCTCCCAAAACAACATGGCTTTGAACACTCACATATAAGTCACATTTTGAAAATAAAATAACCTTATTGGTTTAGATGATATTATGATGCCACAAACAACAGACACAAAGATAATGATCTTATATCATACCTTTTTATGGAATTTGGATCTTTTCTTACATCTTTATTTAAATCATATAACCTACACAATTTGTTTTATGAAGCTACAAGAGTCTGTGGCACTACAGGTACATATATTGACAACATATTTACTAATGTTATTCCTGATAAAAAAGAAATAATTAATAAGCTAAGTTCAGACCACTGTGGGCAATTGACTTCCTTTAATATCAAATGCGATAGTGATTCAAAGAAAAATTTATTGTTTATTCCTGTGATCACCAAACGTATTGAACAATTTAGAAGTAAATTAAATTCACGTATTCAATCATAGATGGGTCTCATAACACTGATGAAGCTTTCAATAAGTTGTTTAAGATAATAAGAACTCAATTTAATTCAATATTTACTTCTAAAACAGTAAGAAACAATAAGAAAAGAAGTAATTTCATTGAACGGGCAACTAAAGGAATTAAAATAAATAGACAAAGATTACATGAACCATACGATGAAAGGTTTCTTAACAATAGTGAAGTAATTAAAACTTATATCAAAAACTATTCGAAAACCTTTAGAAAAGTTTGTAAAGCCGCAAAATCTTTGTATATAAAAAATAAAATTAAAAATTCTCAAAATAAAATTAAAACTACATGGAAAGTAATAGCCAGTAAGACTGGAAATGTCACCTGTCGTAGCTCTGATTTTGAACTTTACTTTTGACGATCAAGAAGTTGCGACGGCCTTCGAAAAGTTTTTCGCTGATACTCCGGTCTCAATTACTAAAAATCTCAATAGTTCACTTGAAGCTGCTGAAAAGCTTCTCAGAAATAATGTAAAGGAATGTGTCAATTTTAAGTTTAGAGAAAATAACTCCGGAGATATTATAGATGCATTTAAATTGTTGAATATTAAAAATACTGCTGATCTCTGGGGTATGTCGACAAATCATTAAATCAATTTTTGACATCGTAGCTCGAGCACCTAGCAATGGTTTTTAATATGTGCATAAAAAGTGGCGTTTTCCCTGACTTGATGAAGCATAGCAAGATTGTAAACAGCGACATTAACACAATATTCGTGCTACAGAAGCGAGCCATACGTTTTATTTATTAAATGTCTGCATTTGAATCTCTAAGAAGTAAATTAAAAAGAAATAGGTATTCTAACTGTTGCTTGTCAATACATTTTGGATAATAAAAAATAAATACTGTAGGTTAAATGAATTTAAGTAAATTTAAATCTAAAAATGATATTTACAGTAGAAACAACAGAAATAAGCACAAGTTAGATTTACCGGTTATCAGGCTTAGTAAATTAAGTAAATCTTTTAAAGGTCAATCTATACGCCTTTACAATAAAATCCAAGAAAACGTTCAAAATCTTTCTATAAATAAGTTTTAAAAAGTCGTAAAAGAACGTTTGTGTGCTAAAGCTTACTATAAAGTTAATGATTTTATTAACGACAGCAC
>JAOTAV010027268.1:0-21091 GCA_026546445.1 Cyclargus thomasi
GGAGGAGTCGCAGGATGCTCTCGGTGTGTTTTGCGATCTCTCTAAAGCCTTCGACTGTGTTGAGCATGCTACATTGAGCAGGAAGTTGCGCCGTTATGGCATAAGGGACCGGCGGTAGGGACCGTAGTCTCGACGTTCAGAAAGTGTACTTAAATTACTTATTTTGAATAAAAAGATTTTGATTTTATGGTCTTATGAGATATCAGAATGATTGTAGGTATAGAGACTTGTTGCACCGCTTCCTCATAAGTTTGGAAATAGTCTATCCTGAACTTATTTCACTGAAACTCCACGCTTCATCTGTTAATTGAGTTGTGTGTAGACTATATGGGACTTATCAAAAAATTGGTACAACAGGCACTAATTCTTTCAACATATTAAAGTTGGAATTTTCTGATTTAATGATGGGAATACATTTATTAGAATTAAATAATAAAAAAAACATTTGAATGACAATAAATTTTAAAAACATATCTGTCGCAACGCAACTTAGTTCACGTAGGTAGAATCTCATCAAACGTAAAAAAGTTCATACTCTAAATATCGAGTGTGTACTTTTATGAGCGAAACACAGTTCGTTGTATTCTTAGTACTTCACGCTCGAAATATTTCAAGCTTTTCACGAATCATTCTACCACAATTCATCCTGAGAATTGTCTACCTGCAATTAATTAAAATCGAAAATGGTACAAAAATATATTCGAAAGATGCTTACCGTTGCATAATACGTGTTCTCGTTCTTGTAGAAGCGTATAGAAGTGGGCGTGAGGGTCATGTAGCTCTCCACCCAGTTCTTCTTACACTTCTTCCCCCCCTCCATGTACTTTGTGCGCTTGATGTATCGCCTCTCTAGTACCATTGGGTCCTGAAAAAGCAAAAAGGTTCTGCTCAAAACTAGCACTAACTAAAGGGCGTCTGGAAACTAAAGGTCCTTTTCTTTGACACGCCGAAACTCGTCCAATGTACCAGAAAAAAAAGTAAATCTTGTTAAGCTGCTGTTAAGTACTAACCCCCTTATTCATAAAAATATTTAAACAGTATTTATCCAATCAAGATGTGTTATATATATATATGGCTGTCACTTGCTGTCGTGTGATTTTTTTACATTCCAGAGAAGGACTGAGAATCTTGATTAGCTTAACACTGTTCAAATATTTTTATGAATAAGGGGGTAAATGTTTTTTTTAGTCAGGACACTGTTTTCTGAATGGTTAATGCATGTTATAACGTAAGTAAGGGGGTAAAAGTATGTAGACCTGCTGTCGTACTAGGCACTAGCCCCCTTATAAAAATATTTAAACAGTGTTTAACTAATTAAGATTCGCAGGCCTTTTCTGGAATGTTTAAAGTCACACGACACAAAGGAACAGCCAACCTCGATAAGTTAAACAGTGTTTAAATATTTTTATGAATAAGGAGGGTTAATGTTTAATTAGTAAGGACACTAGTTTATAAATAGTTATACCTTAAGTAAGGGGGTAAAAGTTAAAAGTATCTTACTTCACTTCTACTCTTCTTCTCGCTTCTCATATCCACCAGTCTTGGCGAGGGTTGTGGTGCTCTCGACTTGGGTTTCGGGGCCATCATGGACCGCGACCTCTCCTGGTGGTAGGGCTTCCGCTCCCGGATCTCCACGTCCAGGCTGTCCCCGGACGAGGACGCCGGCAGCTGGAGGTGGGTGGGCCTCCGGATGTTCCCGAGAAGATTCTCCGTTGATCCACCTGGAATTTTAATGAATAAGCTATAGACAAAAGTCAAAAAAATAAAAAATATTGCGTAGAGTCTTGTTGAGCGCAGGATTACTCTTACGCCGTTTGTCCACCAACACCGTCAACTGAGAACGAGAATATTGCGGCCTGATGGGATGGGAAAGTGTTTGTTTCTTTGGTATGGACTTAATCGAAAGCTCGGAGATACATATAGGCTTTTGGTTTTGAAAAACATCACGTCTCTTAAAAAATCTTAATTTTACCAATCCACTAATTCCACGCAAATGAAGATGCGGGAAAAAGCTAGTCTATTATTATGTACCAGCTGTTACTCGCGACTATGTCCGCGTGAAACTTTATAAATTATCCCGTTTTTACAACATTTTTGATTACTTCTCGGCCCCTAATTGTCGTAGCGTGACATAGTCTATAGCCTTCCTCGATAAATAGATTAACAAACACAAAAATAATTTTTCAATTCCGGCCAGTAGTTCCTGGGATTAACGCGTTCAAACAAACAAACTCTTCAGCTTTATATTCTTAGTATAGATAAGAAGTACATACCCAATCTTTTAGCTGACCACATGGAAGGCGCGTCATAGTTGGCTTTGGCAAAGCTCCGCTCCAGGTCTAGCCGACTCCGGTCCGGGGTTGGAGAGTACTGCCACGACTTCGCCGGCACATCGCATACTTCTTGCTGAAAGAGAGAAGGAAATGTTAGAGATATAACTTTTTGCTGAATGAGAAAATAATGTGTTATAAATAAAGGCAAACTATTTTCTGAGTCCGGCCGAATGTTATCCGAAGTATTTATTCTGATCAGAAAAATTCGGACGCCCCGGAGGAACGCACTTGTTTCACATGTTTAGTTGCAAACTTCGCATACTATCCGAAATTTCTGATAGGTTTTTATAAGGTTTTGTAATTAAAATTGAAAAATGATATCCACTGTAGAAACACTAGGAATAAGCACAAGTTAGATTTACCGGTTATCAAACCGGCTTAGTAAAGTAAGTAAATCTTTTAAGGGTCAATGTATACAATAAAATCCCAGAAAACGTTTAAAATCTTTCTATAAATAAGTTTAAAAAAGTCGTAAAAGAACGTTTGTGTGCTAAATCTTACTATAAAATGATTTTATTAACGACAGCACATCCTGGGAGTAGAATGGCTCCTTGCCAGGCTGCTTCTATATAAATTAAAACCTTGACTTACAATAGTTATGTAGCTTTGCTTTTTATTTATTTTTTATAATTATTTTACAAATAAGTTACAATAGATTGTAATATTTTCATTAACTTACAATTACTTATGTATTTAAAACAATTAATGTTTATTAAATTAGTTATGTTAGTTTTAAGACATAGTATTGTTATTTAACATCTTTTAGGTAAAAGATGGACCCGTGCGAGTTTCTTACGCTGGTTCTCCTCGCCGGGCTAGTTCCCGAACCGGTGGTAGACATCGTAGTCTCGACGTTCAGAAAGTGTACTTAAAGTACTTATTTTGAATAAAACAGATTTTGATTTTGATTCTGATTTTGAATCTTATATTAATAATATTACAAATGTAAAAGTTGCTTCGTATTCAAACAATTAAGTATGTCCGAATTGATTTTGTAGAATTGAGATTTTGATGAAATTCAATATACAAGTATATCATTAGCTAAATAAAATAATAGCAGGTTACTGTTTATGCCAATTAAATGTATCCATGAGTATTCTTGATCCACGCGAGCAAAGCCACGGGTATAAGTTAATATTCAATACGATATCTAGTGCTCAAGTATGTTTGCAGTAGACAGTTAAGCAATGTGACCGCGATACACGAATGCTACAGTTGAATTACAAAGCGATGATACATCACGTGCTGTATCTATATATTAATACCCGAGCGAAAAAACTTTGTACCCCTTTTTACAAAAGACGTGTAAATGTAAAAGCATGCAATTTCTCCCAGGTATAGTTGATATAAAGGAGAAGCGTGGAGTACCAACATTATTTCAAAATATGCTTAAATCTTGGATATTAAAAAAAATAAAACGCTACGCACACTACAATATGCACACTATTTTGACACAATATTTTGACATGACACGATAGTATCATTGTATAGAGGAGCTATATTTATAGCTCCTCATACGATGGATTTAAATTATTTATGTTCGAATGTCGACCACAAGGCGACCTCTAGTAACATTTATTTCCTATTATAAAAGTTATTGTCTACATTTACCGGTCTAGATTTCAATTATTTTTCAGAATAAAATATAAGCTGTACTGTTTCGGTCAAAAACAATATAGGTTATATTTTATTCATAAAAAGGTTTAAACGTGAAGGCGTCATTTTTCTGTCCCATAGATCATAACAATCTTCTAACCGTTATATCATGTCAGATATTTACCATTACCCCGCCATCAGTGCGATGTGGTTTTAATATGCTGTAAAGGAATACGCGCTATTTACAGTATTTTTGATCACCTATGTGATTTGTGCGAATGTGTGCGTAGTGGCCGCACGGATCTTCCGACTGAGCGTCATCGGGCCGAAGCCTACGTGATTGATTTCAACTTGATACATACCGCTGGACTTAGAAAACTTCCAGGGCACTATGAAGAATTGCCACCCTAATTGTGGGTACCGCCTTAGATTTTATATAGTCACCTGGAAATCCCCGCACAGGCACGACAGGTGAGTCCCATCTCCCGCCACCAGCGCGATGTGGTCGTGGTACGTGAGAGGCGTGAGGGCGCGGCACTCACACCCCGCGTCCCCGCAAGCGGTGCGGCACCCCCCACCCCCCGTCACCGCACCCGGCGGCTCCGCGCTCCACATGCGCTCCAGGCGCTGGATCTAAGGAAAGCAAAGGCATGATAAGCTGTAAACCTAAATGATGACGGATCTTTTTATGAATTTAGACGGAAAATGAGAAACAGATTACAGCAAGGAAAGACACCGTTGCATCGCTTTTGGACACTAGCAACATCAGAAGACTTACGAGTGCATTGTAGGTCTTTAAAGAAGGAATGCGTTAATATACGGGATCTCTGGTAAACTCCCTGACTCGATGCAACAAATCGCAAGTACTTTTTCAAGTGCTTTTATTCGTACCATATGAGAGTTGCTACAGAACCACAATGACATAGAAAGTTCATATTCTACCTCAATAGTAACGCTCTGGTTGGACGCAGGTATGAACCGATGCGTGCATATGAGGCGCTCCTCGATGTTCCAGAAGATGTGGTGGTGGGAGGGCGCTGACACGCCGCCGTGGGGGGGTGACGACAGCCCGTAGTGCGTCGCCGCGCACGTCGCATCAGGTGACACTGTGCCCTCGTGTTGCTCTGAGAAATTATCAGCGACTTTACCTGGCTATAGAGAGGCTTTGCAAACTAAGAATAATAAACTATGAAGTATTATTTCGTCAAAAATATGTTTTACGACATTAAACGAAAATGTAGGCATTCAGTTAACATTTTCAATACATATTTAGGTGACGTTTAGCGGTATGGTGCTGGTGTGAGTATCATTTCGATAAGCAACCAATTTCAAAAAGGTAATAGTTTACAAAGCATCGAATGTAAAAATTATAGCGCTTTACGTGACATTGTATTAAGTATTAACCAACATATCATACTGTAAAATAAATTAACTGCTTAAACCAAATTTATATTTAATTATTGGCGTGTCAAGGTCAAACGCCGAAACCGATACAATTCGATATAAATAACAATTACTATAAATTGCCTTTTGGCACTAATCTTGAATGTTATTAAATGATAATCAAAATATGCATTGTTAATAGTTAATCAATAACAATGTTCGATATCCAGATCAATTTGCTAGGAGGCTTGAACAGATTTGAAGCACGTCCTACAGGTCGAAGAGATCGATATCTATCTTGTACAGACACGATTCCGTCCTATAATCCGGCTCAAGACACGATGGCCATATTGAAGTTTGTTAGCTGATTCGATTTCGATACGGCACAACTTCCATGAATTTAATTGAGTTGAACAACAAAACGATATTATTCAAGGTTGTCGGATAAATGTCTACAGGCAGTTCGATTGCTGTTGTTATCACAATATCGGCTCAGTCTGAACTGAAATCTGTATACTAATTTAACAATATAATAATATTTATATCATGGACCAATTATTTTATTATTGCTCTGTGTTTTTGTATAAGGTATAATTCCTCTATGTTTATATATAAGAGTCGCTCGAAACCACGTCAGTCTGGTCCCGTGGTAAATACCTAAAGCACTGGTCATTTATCTAATGCGTCTACAAGTTATGACCCAGGAACGATGCTCCTGAGAACTTTAAAATTTTTCTATTTGCTAAATCAAATAAATCACCATATCAACTTACATGACTTTACGACTCTTACCATCATGAAAGGCGAAACCGCCGTCCACAAACTCTTCTTCGTCGACGTTGCGAGAAGAAGCTCTTCTAACGAATATAGTGACATTGGAGCCCTTGGACGTGACTGCCTGTCGGACCAGGAACCTGCCAGCAGGGTCCCTCGCCTCCCTTAATGCAGGTCCACACACCCTGAGCAGGGCTCTATCTATTCGCTCCGATCTATCTACCCTGTCTCCTCTCGCACTCAACTCATGTAATCCCTCCAGAATCTCAATATGAGATCTACAGCTTTGTAACCTGAGACACATACAAATTTTGTACAATCAGGGGAGCTGAAACAGAGTCAGATTGCGGATTCAAGTAAATTGGTCACGTTATGTAAAACCCAGCCGAAACATAACGACTTACATGAAATTGACCTATTCCGACTAAATACGTAGTCCGTCAACTGGCGCTCTTTCAATTTCCCCCATGGTACTTTTATACACTCATTTCTTCTAAGATGCTTTAGAAGTAATAAATGTTCTTTTCCTTAATACATTTATTAGTTAATTTAAGTAAGAGGTACAAAAAGCTTCTATAATGTATTTTGTCGGTACGATATTGCGCGGTAGTCTAATAAATGCGCAGGAAGGTGTTAAACAGCCAAATTAAGGGCATCACAAATGTTTTTGCCCCGCTAAAAGCAATTTGTTTCGTTTGCGATTCCCAAAGTTATTTAATCAAACTCGGTCACACGGCTTGACGAATTTCAGACTTGAGTTATCACGAGCGCCATCTTTAGATTATATTTCAGACGAAATTTATTGGATTGGAAGGGCAAACAATGACGTGATTATTTTTTTTATAAAATACCCGCTACACAGGTCAGACGGTAAACATTAATCTTTTAAATTCAAAGTATATTAGTCGATCTTAAATATTGTTTCTCAGAATAAATATTACGCATTTTTTACCTTTAGAAAAATTTCTACGAAACCTTTAACAGCCTTAATTAGAGAGTTTACCTTAAATTATAGTTAAACAAGGAGACTTGGATGACGTCAGTCGGAGTGCCGATAAGGTGTATTGCGCATTGGGCCCGCCAGGTTGCGGTGCGAGTGTCGAAGTGTCCGGAGCGCACGCCGCCCGGCCCGTACCCGCGGACGGTCGCGCCGCACCCCACGCGCCCGTTGCTCGTCGATATCTCATTCGACAGAGCGTCGACTTCGATCTCCGACGACTTGTCGCCTGATATCGAAAAACGAATTTAAATTGAAATATCGCAGCTTTGATTAATCGCCCCGCTCATTCAATTAAGCACTTCGGTAAAGCACTCGATCGAGAATAAAAAATTCAGTCTGCGATAACAACGGCGATCGGCTCCGGTTTAATTGAGTAGAAAATAATTCAAATACAGTCTGTCCAAAAGGCATCCGTCGCGGGAAACAAATTAACTAATTGCTTGTTCTTTGGTGGCGTCGTGTCACGTTAATTAATTAGCGTTTGCACGAGAGGATTTTCATTCGGACTTCTATTTTTTGCGTACAAAAGTTGTAACCTAAAAGACTAAAGACGTAGTTGTATCAATTGAAACTGCGACCTCCTTCGTGTACGTCGAGCTATTCAAAGCTAGCGCATACATAATTGAGACTGAAAAGAAACTGAATTAAGATTAAATAAATAAAACATAAGCGTACATGTTCGCCTGCATAGACCCTGACCCGTTGACACAGAAGCGAGTTAAGGTGAAGGCTTCGCTCATTATACAGCGGTGAGCGAGGTATAAAGTAGGCTGCGATACAGTTTGAAGAGACAATTGCGCTTTGTGTGATGTGTTTTGTTTATTAACATGGAATTGTCATCAGAGAAGGGTTTCACGAATTCGTAGACTGATGATCCATGAATTTTTGCAGCAAATGACTTAAATAATTTACTAACGGTACATACTCATAAAATTTGGTGAGTAGAATTGTTTTATTGAGTAGACACCCTCAAAATTCTACCCTTGAGGGGGTGAAATAGGGGTTGAAAGTTTGTATAAAAGTTCGTCATCTCTTGAGTTAGATACATGAAATATAATTTCTGAGCTACTGATTCAAAATAAATGGATACGTGTTTAAGCATTTTTTGATATTCAACCCCCAAGGGGGTGAAAAAGGGGTGAAAGTTTCTATTAAACTCTACGAAAGTTCGTCATTTTTTAAGTTAGAGACCTAAAGTTTTGTATTTGAGCTGATGATTCACAATAAATGAATACGTGTTTAAGCGTTTTATGTAATTTTACTTCCTGTTTGAAATGTTAAAGTTTGTATGAAAATACTTCTTCATGCGAGCGAAGCCGCGGAAAAAGACTAGTTAAGTATAATTTTTAAACTGTGCAATAAAAATAATATTTTAGCCTATTACCTTACATTTTTTAGCCATTTAGTGAGCCATCTAAAATTGAATATTTTTACACAAGAGACAGATGTGCTATAGTGTTGCTTGAAGTGTCTGTTCCAACTTTTAATCGGAATGCCACGTGACGTCACAATTTGTACTGAACTAAAGGGCCAATTTACACCGTGACGTAACAATGAGGTTTTACCCACCGTTGTGATTAGGATGTACCAGCGCGGCCAGGGGCTGCGACGCCGCCGCCACTGTCGGCGTGGGGTCGCTCGCGTCCTGGCGCTCCAAAAACTCTAGCTTCGCTATGAACCCGTTGTAGTCGTACGGTGGGACGAGAGCACCGGAGCTGTGAGGAATAATGACCCTTATAAAGGCTTTATTCACGACTAAATTGGTAAATCAACTTATGAAAAGTCTTGTAAGTCATCCTTAGGAAAGATATTACCAGGCTGTACACCTATGATATTATAGAGTTCAGCAATAGACTAAGACATAAATAAAAGTTGTGTAACATTCTCAAACACTTAGTTTGAAAAGCTTTTACTTTTCAATTTTCGTTTTTAAATTATTTTCAAACTTCTTCTTCCTATAATATTAATTTATTATTTCAGCCGATTGTTAATTTTAATTGTTAAAAGCCACTCCTTGACTTACTTAAACTCCAACAGTAGATTCGGTCCGGGGTGTTCCAGGGTCTTGCTCCTCTCTTCACAGAGCGAGGCGAGTAGCGGCGCGGACGGAGAGCTACCTGCGCGCAGGGTTAGGTAGTCCGTCGTGCAGTGACTGAAAACATTTCTTTATTAATAGGAAGATATAGGCATTGCGTTACACCCTGGTCAATTCACCGCAAAGTGACACTAAGATACGCGTAGATGAATTTTAAGATTTGTATTGAATTGACAGACTTTAATCTTTATCTTCTTTTTATGGCGCTACGGCTATATAACCATGGTCAGTGTCGAGTAAAAGCGGGAAATCAATTTTCTTGGTCAAATAATTTAGCAACGTTACAATATTTCTTCAAGTCTAAAGTCTGAAGTCAAAGTCAAAGTCAAGATAAATCGTCAGTGCAGTCAAAGCGTCAAGTCAGTGGATTTAGTAAAGCGGTAGACGCTTTACTAAAATTCGTAGTGGAGTTTTGGAGGGATATATAAAATAGCATGTTTCTTTAAGTTGTATTACTTGCCCACACTTGCACATGATAACAAATATTTAATGGTTTATATTCTACCACTATAACGCATTAAAACCCAAAACTATACACAAATTTAGTAATGAAATACAAAAACACAAAATCTCTTTTTCACATCTTGCCAAAACTCCCACAGACTTTAATTGCGTGAGACGTCTCGCAAGTGACATTGTAATCTGTCAATTCCATAAGCAATTTTAGTTCTATTCGTTTTACATTTCTACGGAGCAAATCCTTAATTGCGCATGTCAAAATCATGTCATGCTATGGCAAAGTCACAGAAGTTATATATTTTTTGATGTTGATTTTGACGCTTCACGTTGTGCTTTTGACGTCTGACGTGATTTTGACATGCGCAATGAAGGATTTGCGCCATAGAAATGCGATTCAACGAATACAACTGATATGACTAAGTAGCACTGGCCTCTTTTATACATATAAAAAACGCTGGACTGACGATACCCTTTGAAATGACAGCTCTTTACTGAGACGATTTGAAGCGCCCCGCCTGGTCGGGAAAGGTGCTAAATTTGAGGTAAATTGCAAATTCATTCATTCATAAATGAAACCAATGACATTCGAGAGTGCTGGAAGTTTTCTGTCGATAAAAATTATATCGATATCTGTAACATAGCTGTATAAATAATATTAAATTAATGCACATTTATTATTATTTTCAAAAGAAACCTTAGATACTTTACCCCGTCTACCACCTCATAATAATATTCTAATTAAGCTACATTAGGTCCTTTCCTGGACACCCTTCCATCGGCGCAAAAATGGCGCAAATCAAATCTCCTTACCATGGCTAGGCTTGTCGTGAGTCCAGCGTATTTTTATTATCTATAATTGAAAAAAAACTGACCTCCAGATAAGTGTTAAGTAACTACACATCATTGCATTCTGAATCAATCCTTAATTGCGTATGGCCCTTAGCTATGCAGTCATAGCTGATAATTACCACAGTTAAGGAGCCAACATTGCTAGCCTACATAAAAGTCTCACGTAAACGATAAGTCTGGTAAGTATATTTTTAAGTCTTTAGTTATTAAAGTCTGCTTAATTTTTTTATAAAAATACATCACATTATGTTTTTGCTAAATTCAATAGTACATTATTTATTAGAAAAATCTTTAGATTTATAAACTATATTTCTTGCATTAATAACTACAATATAATAACAACTTATTTTGAAGCATCTTGATGCTGATAATATTAAGAAAGATTTGTCTTTCTTAATATTATCAATCATTTTAAATTATACATAAATTTTTAGATTACTGCTCGACACATATTGGTCGTAGCGTGATATTATTTAACCTATGGCCTTTCTCAATAAATCGATTAACCAACCCAAAAAATTTTTATAGAGATTTCAGAAGTTCCAGAGATAAGCGCGTTCAAACAAACAAACTCTTCAGTTTCATATTATTAGTATAGATAATTTCGGGATATCGAAACTTGCAAAAAGATTTTATAAGGCTTAAGTCGTTAAGGTGAAAAATCAAAGGTTGATTTATGTATTTGGCGTCGCTTCCGGTATAGAGGAATTTACCGTACGTGACGTATTTTCGATACACTTGTAGACTACATTGTAATATTTGTTGCTAAATCAGCCTTTCCATACTAAGGTGTCCTTCCTTCTAACTAAGCAACCAATCGACTTGATTTTTGGTATAGACTTAGTAGAAAGATGTAGGACAAAGGCTAATTTTGCTCATAAAAACATGTTCCCATGGGAAATTTTACAAGGATATTCGTATTTTTCCGCGATTCTCTAATTAAACGCGTGCGAAACCGTAAGCCGAAGCTTGTATTTATTAAATTCCTTATGATATCCTGAATGAAAGATCTGCATTACTACTTTCTTGGATTCATAGTCTATCATTTAACATTATATTTTCCAGGAATAGATTGCTACAAAGTTATTAGGCCGTCTTTGTGTACGAGTATGATATAATAATTGTTTGTTTTTAATATTTTGCTAATGCTATTTTATATTTAAATGCATCTATTCATTACGTGTTTGAATGACTCGTATATATACTCGGAATGTAGAAGTTAGGGTCGGTATCAAAAATTCAGCATTAAATAATGCGAAGAAAGATTTTGTTCTACAAGACGATTAAAATCAACACACTCTTTTAGACGCACTCTTACAGTGAAAATAGTTGCCCTGCTTTGTTTATCCGTAGAAAGAAATATGACTATATAATAGCTTTTAAAGAGAGGCGAGGTACAAAGGCTTTTTCTACGTCTGTAAAAAGTTTGAAGGCAAACGATAGCACAATCGCGTATCGCTCTAAAGGCCTGGGGTGGTGTATTCTATACCGTCACGACGGAAGTATTTTTATCAACGTTTGAAAGCGGTGAAACAATTCCTGCCGCATAAAGGAACCCCAACCACGTGAGCAAAATGTGTGCCGTAATCAACTTTCATATTTTTATCCATTTTATTCCATACAGTTTATAGAATGAGAAAGTTCTAAAAGAATTCCTATTAAAATTTTTCCAGCAATTTTCTTACCCTTTTATTTTTTATCTGATGCCCTGGGTACATGAGGCCAGTTTGTCAACGAATATTCACTTATACTAAAGGTCGCCCTGTGGTTGAAATTCGACCAAAAATATTAAATCCATCATGCAGCTATAAAAAATATAATCCATTTTCAATTTCATTACAAACTTCAATTGGGCATTAAGGTTTCGTGAGCAGGCCATTAAATTTATTAAAAAAAAACAATAACTTAAACTATAAACATAGAGTATTTTGTGTATGATTATCGTTTCATGTCAAAATATTGTAGTGTGCGAGAAGTTTCATGCTTTTAAATCTACGCGTTTTTCGTAAAAAGGGGTTTAAAATTTTCCGCTCGTGTGTTATTATATTATATAGATAACTGACAATAAAGCAAGTTTTGTCAACACGAAGCCAGAAATACTAGCTTGACAGTTCGCTGACACTAGCTTGCTGTCATATTTTCTTTACTTTAAAAATTGCCCTCGTATTTCCCGGACACTAAGAGGTAAGAAAGTCTGCACCTGCCACACAGGCCTTGCCACCCACGTCACATGATAAATGTTAAAATTTTAACAAACTCAAACGTTCTTGGGTTGTTGGTGGGTTTTAACTAACATTTAGGCACCCGTTTTTTGAGCGTCCGTAGCCAATTGGGTAAGACCTTTGGTTCGCACTCGAGAGGGTGCAGGTTCAAACCCCGGTGGAGGTGAGTACTAATGAGACATTTTCCATTCTCAAGAACATAATACGGATGCTCATTGCCGTGGGAGAGCCATCCTTCAGCACGAACGGGCCAGCTCGACCGAAGTAATACGACGACTTCACAAAAACTGGCGTGAAACGGCATTGGTCTGTGTTTCGTTCAGTCAGTGAGTTTACCGGTGGCCCAGCTTCCCTAATCCTCCCTATCCCTATCCTTAGTCCCATTCCCCATTCCTACCTCATAAAGGCCGGTAACGTACTAACGACTCTTTGGATGTTACAAGTGTTTATGGGCGACGGCAGTTGTTTTGGTAACCCGTCTGCTCGTTTGCCTCCTAAATTTCATTTAAAATAACCCCGATTTTCTGGTCATGTTTGCTGATACTTTAAATAATCGTATTTCTTTTGTCAAGTTTCGCTTCCCTGGACGTTCGTCTTATTAAAAACTGAAACCTTTTGTTTACAAGCTGCGTTAGGTATCGAGGTACCTGTATACATCAGGCAATTTGTACGCAACCCTACCATTAGAATACAACTCAACAAGACCTTTCGACGAACTCGCAAATAATTTATGTATATGCAAGTGGGTTTTTGTGTAAGCTTTTAAGTTAATGTCTGAAATATAAGAGCGTTTTCACATCATCCGATCTATCTGTGTTACCTAATGAGCGTTGAACTGATATTGGAGGAAATAAATTGTATGCAACATGTCCCAGACTCACATTGTCCGGTTCGACTACTATATTATATAGAGTCGATTATCGGCTGTCGGCTATCGGCACCCGACACCGATATCGCATAGGATAATATGATACATTTTATGTTGTACATTTGACATATTGAGGGTAAAAAGATAAAAATCTATGTATTAATTTGAACCCCTTTTTACGAAAGGCGCGTAGAAGTGAAAGCATGTTTTTTTTCCCAGTTATAGTTGATATTGAGGAGGAGCGTGGAATACCGATATTATTTTAAAATTTGCTTTTATCTTACATATTTTTAATAAATAAAACGCTACGCACACTACAATATTTTGACATGACACGATTTCATCAGATAACGCTTGACGTCTGTATTTTTTTTTAATAATATTTGATAGCCTTGTAGCGAGATCTTTATGTTAAATTAAAGTGGGTGATTAAATTGAGAATAGATTATAGTTTTCTAGCTCTTCTACACAATGGATTGAAATATTTATGGTCGAATTTCGACCACAGGGCGACTTTTAGTATAAATAAAAATATAAAGCCAAAAATACTTTTTTCGCTGCCTGTGGCTAGTGTTGGTTGCCAAATATTCTACTAGTCCAGTAAATAAACTAAAATATTAATGACACGTTTAAAATTTTTCATTGTAACCGCGACATTGTGGTATTCTACAATCAGGCATGCGATAATTCTAAACCACTTATTCAGCGAATGAAATGACTCGCGGAATACCGAAGCTCACACAATGTGATGTCTGAAACAAAGGATTATAACAGAACCACATTAGCTTATTTAATTAAATTTGCCAACGTTCAGGCGTGTTCGCCAAGACCACTGAGCCATGCTCGTTCTAATTTGTAATTATACGTTCGTACCTGCTATTCATGTTTCACTACACAAAGATTGGCCTATATAAAGCTCAATGAAAATTAATGTAATATTCCGGTAACATAATATTGCAGAGTTTCCTTAAATATATTATTTCCTTTATAGCTATCCGTACATAATTATATGTACCGTCGAAGAAATTAAAATAAAGTCAGTTGATGGACCTACGTCATTTGCTCGAAATACATTAATTCAATGTGAGTAATGATCTATCAGTTGAGTTTTGCACATCGCGACCAACTTAGATGTACAACCTAGCGCTGTATCAATTTCCCTGACAGTATATATTATAAAATAAGCTTAAACGCTGTCGAAACTATGGGCTACGCATTGTACACGGGCGAGTCGTAAACAATTCATATTTAAAACGCTCAAATATTTCGTCGCTAAAAGAATGCTTTTGAAAACTCTCAGGAATGCCAAATTGAAAATCATTGATGCAGGTGACCGTTTTTGTTTCCTTTTTGTGAAAACATCCAATATTCTTTATTAAGTGTAGCGTGTGCTTTTAATCCGACCGCGACGCGTTCCGCGCTTCGTTAGCGAGGCAAAGCAAGGGTTGCCGTACTGATGTATTAAAATACTTATCCATCTATGATATGACTTTAAGGTCTTTTCAATTCTATCGGCCTATTGTTAGGTTATTGATTTTTTCTTTTAATCGGAATGGGAGTGCTATTTCTGGTAATTATTATAGCAAGAAAGAGGTTTGATAAAATTACCAAACCAATTTCACTGAGGATTTGGACAGCTCAAAATACCAAAAACCATTTCTTAATTTTGAAATTTTATTGAATGGCTAGACAAAGGAATGGTTGAGGCTTAGGTTAAATATTGGAATAAATGTTATTTGTAATCAAACATTTCTTAAAAAATAAACATTAGTAAAACTAACGCCCGCAAATGCATTAGCCACAAATTTTTGCTCAGGTAAAATACATTTTAGCTGGGTATTAAAATATTATATTATATCCTATCCCGGAGATTAAACTATCGTTATACAAAATTAAGTACATTTAAAGGTTTAAGCTTGAGAGAAAGCGTACATATAAACACACTTTCGAATTTATAAAATTAACATATATAATAATAATAAAAATAGCAGATACAAAAACTGGAGCAACTGAGCAAATAAAGCAAAATACGTTCATAAATTTTATTATTTATAGACTCTGATTGTTCCGCAATTATTAAAAGGTTAAATTTGTTAATGAATAACTGAAATTTTGTAATTCTGTTTCTTGTTGGCTCTGCTTGCGGCGCCGGGGGGAGCGGGGGGGAACTTCACAATTATTTTCCTTACTTGTTAGTTCAGCCATGGATCGCTCGCTTTTGTTTGTTTTGCTTAACATTTTTTCAGCAGAAAAACGTTGTTTTAAGACTGTGTTATTTTATAGTTACTTTGAAACTTAATAAGAAATTAAATTGCTGCAAATATATTATGAAACCGTTTTATAGTTTTTGTTTGTATCTGCCCGGTACTCAGCGATAAAGTTAATTATTTGAAAACGTTCAGATGTAGATAATTTGTCTCGATTAATGTTTCAAAGCTTACATTTTCTAAATTTTCCTCGAAACATGGATGCAGTTCGCTAGTAATATTTTAAATGTAGCTTAAAATGTTACACCTAAATTAGTTTTGGATGTATCAAAGCCTAACTTTTCTGTACCACAACTACATGATTAATTAAGTGTAGTTCTGGGTAACCAATATATAAGTTAATAATATAATTTAATTGACAAGAATAAATGGAAAAATCACTTTTTCTTTTTTTCTTTCGGAGACCAGGGAAACGTTCGGATCAGATACGATTGGCGTATAACCAGACCCAAGATCCGACCCGACTTCTTATATGCCTACTAGATGTATCTAGAGCGTCCGTTTTCCGTGGGCGAGGAGACAGATCTTCAGTCAGTAAGGGTGCAGGTTCTATTCAAGGAGGGGGGAGGCGTTTGCCAAAGAGACATTTTCAGATCTCGAGAGCTCGTACGGTGTGGGAAAACATCGTAAAGACAAGTGTGTGTGGGTTACACACACTTGGCCCCGAACCATGTGGAGCTATTTAATCCTCTGCACTAGGCTAAGTTGCGAAAGTGCTGTATATGCGCTTACGCAACCATACTGGTGTTTAAAATCCTGTCCCAGGTATGTAGTAAGCGGTTACATCGTTTAGAAAATACTGTACAAATCATCTACTATAGTGCTAAGGCCTAAGTTTTTTTTTTTATCGATGAAGGGAACATTTTCGCCACATTCAAAGGTATTTATTCCAACGCGGGTGTCGTTCTCACGATCTGTCCTTGTCACTATTGCATATAACGAAAAATTATACAGGAATAACTTTGAATGTATATTCACCTCATTTTACCCAGTCAACCGAGCTACAGACATGGCATAATATCTTGCTACCCCCGTCAAAGTCGGAGATATTATCTAAGATTATTGCGTGACGTGTCCACTTTCCGACAGTCCATCTCGTATATAATTGGATCGCGCTGTCGACTGGCCGGTAATTTATTTAGTAACTTGTCGCAGCCGGACGCCATAGCTCCGGGCGCCGGAATGCGTTTGACGTCCGTATCTGTCTTGTGCATGAATTGCTCCATAACTTATTTATAAGTAAGCAAACTGATACATAAGTAGAGATTAGGGTCCGATTGTAATGTTTTTGTATATTCTTATACTGTGGTTTTTGCAACGTTTTTTTATTACAATTTATTTGAGTTGTCTATAGATCTTATGCCTATATTTTTTTTCTATCACTATTATTACCATTTACTCGCACCGAGATTAATATTTCATAAAAGTTTAAGTCGTCACATGTTTTTGTATTATTATTTTCCTATGTAACAAATTTTGTGAGAGCTATTTCTATAATGGTTTAAGTTATAACTAATTTTTTCTGACTCTTATGTATGTATGTAATGATTTTACATTAACTTATTATATATTTTATTATTTTTGCTGACCTCTAAGGATCACGACCCTTCATAGCCAGTTTCCTCCAAATGTTGAAGGACTTGGTAGTTTCTATCCTTAAGGACATCTTGGTATAATATTCTTTAATTTTCTTGGTTGTTGCCTTCAGAGATCCTTCGTAATTGTATTAATATAGTTTAGTTAAAACTAGAGTACTGAGCAGTATGATTATTATCTCTAAATAATAGACATTAAGAAGGCGAATAAAGCAGAAAATAAAACATCGTCTTTACTCTTCACACTTACGCGAAATGCCGCGAAAACAGTTTTTTCTTAATAACTTGAAAAATATACAAAATTAAAAAAAAGCGATTCTACAGGAACTCGGTAACAGAATTTAGTTATGGAAAATCATAACTTATGTAACAGAATTACAAAAATCTGTTAAAAAACAAGTCAAGTCAATATGCCAATTGCCTTATCAGAATGAGTTATCTAATGAGCCCAGTCAGATAACGTTTTACTGCGGGAAAGTATCATAATATATATTTTATTTCCTAAGAACCGTTACTAGCGCCGCGAGGCACAGCTAGTAAATCATAAATATAAATCTGAATTAAGCCTTTCAAGGATTAGACGCGAACAAAAGAGTGGAATGTTTTCACCTTTTTGGCCCGCGCGCTCGAGCGCTCCAGCATCGGTATTTACGAGATATCCGAATTCTACAAAGCTGCACTTGTCTTTTTAATGCTGAATTCCTGGTATGATGTGGCCAGACAGGTACAATGTAGCTTCGCAGGAATTTGCGATGCCCGATTGTCTTTTTGAGCGCGGCATTTTCCAATTCGAACCTACAATGGCCTCTATGCAATCCGGATTAAGGTAATCTGAGATAGCTGATTCTTTATTTTAAATTATACTACCTTATGTCTGTGATTTCGCTCGCATGAAATTTGAAAATCGCTTCAAATAACTTTTCTGGTTGATTTTTTTTATCTTGTGCCCAAAAAATCCAAATATCGTACAGAACGCGTTTTTTTCGACGAAACATATAGCCTTTGAGACTTGTGGAAAATGTAGCTTTCGAAAAGTGAAACAAATATTCAAATCGGTTTAGTAATATTTGAACCTATTCATTACAACCAAACAAAGTTTTCCTATTTATAATATAAATGTAGACAAAATAGGGAAAGTAAAGCCGATTGACTAATAAATGCATAAAAGTCTACTAGGCATATGTTTATTACATTAAGTTATAGCAAGTGGTTTCTTTTAAAATTTGCAATAACTTTTTAGAACACACCTAAGGCTAAAACTAAACCTAAGGCCTAAATATTAAACAAGAAACTAAATAGACACAATACAAGAAGACAACTAATATTTAGCTCGGTCTTAGTGGAACTAACCCACATTTAAATTGAATTAATATTCAATTCATCAATTTACTCGAAATAGATCCCGCTTAGAATTCCGTTCCCTGCGGTGTCGTCAAAACGGCCTATCGTCAGATGTGATTATATTCAACACCAAGGGAACCGTTGTCGGGGACGTGGCTGTCCCTGCCACTCATTTTTCGAGAAGATTCGTTGTTATTTTTGTGTTGTTTGAGAGTTACATACTCTGATATGGCGCTATCAAGTGCGTTATGAATGTTAGAAGTGTTAAAGCTTCTAAGATTTAAGTAAAAACTGTCTTGTTAATATTTTTTTATGTTTTTTTAAGTTTGAAAAGGAGATAATTCGAATTTAGTATTTGAATTTCTTTTGTCTAATTTGAGAGTTTTGTCTAAAGCACCGTTCTCTGATATCATTAAACTTCGGCATGCGATGACTATGCCAGGATATATTGTCCTGGGTAGAATTTTTAAAAGAAATTGCATGTATGTAAAATTAATATTATCAGTCATTTATCATAATTTCGGGGCTTAGAAAACACAAAGTCATTGCATTTATTACACAAAATGCGCACTCTGACATAAAATTTGTACTAAAACTATAATACGCCCCGACACTTCCCGTCACAGTATGCTCACTGCATAAGGGTTCATCACACGACCAACTACAATCAGAAAACTCGGTACTCACTCTCTCGGCAGCAGTATCGACGTGAACACGATCTTGACCCTTGTGTGCACGGAGTTTGTGGCGAAGAGGTATCGGCATCTTCGGTGTGGTGGGTACAGGCCAGGGTACCCTGGGCTCGCCAGCACGCACGTACCCGCGCCACGACACATCACGTCTTGGTACAGCCAGTCGCAGTCTGCAAGAAAAATGCAGTTAGCAAGCAGAAAGTAAGACTTATTGCTTTCTGTCTATTCTTTTGATTAATTTATTTGCGGGTTTCAAGTTTAAGCATGTTCCTCAGGCTGTCAAGATAAGAGGGTTTGCTTGGTTGGATGGCACTGTAGACATAACACACATTACTGCTAAAATAAGTCCCGTTTAGTAAGTTTTTTTAGAAGGCAGCGTGAAGATTATTTCAATATTTTTTTTAAAGTTTTGCAACATGTAAAAGTGTACTGCTATAAAAAAAGTAGCGAAGATCCAAAGATATTTAAGGCATTGCAGTTTTACATTAATCACTGCCGATCCGAAAAAACCCAGCGCAAAATTCACGACGAAAGCACAAAAAAATCGACGGAACTGAAAAACGAATCCGTCTCCGATAACCAGATGGTATCAAACACCGGATAAATTCGATACAAGTAGTGAAATGGGACGTAAAGCTATTCCTTTAAAGATGCAAATTAGATATGGTGACAGGAAAAGTACCAAAGGAAAGGGAAATAAATATAAATAAGGTTCTATTGCTGATGTTCATGTTTCTTTCATTGATGTTGCAAGATCCCTTTTTAATGCCAGCCAGTCTGAATGTTTTAGTAGGGAACGTAAATTTACTAAAGAGTAAATAAATTTTGATAAGCAAGTCATTAATTGAGCGCTATGCCACAGAGCTACGTCGTGCTTTATTACGCTACAATACAAACAAGTGCAGTGTTTGTGCCGCGGGAGAGCCGTGCTTCGGCACGAATGGGTCGCCTCGACCGGAGTACCATGGCCTCGCAGAAAACTGGCGTGAAACGGCGTTGTGCTGTGTTGCGTTCAGTGAGTGAGTTAACCGGTGGCCAAACTTCCCTATCCCTAGTAGGCAGGGCACAACCCGGGGGTCCTCCCTCCTTCCTTTATACGCCTATGTGTGTATCCCGGGCATAGTTGATTTCAAATACCTGTTAAAAAGCTTATATTGTAATTTGCTGTGACTATAATGCAATGTTTTATATTAGATATAGAAATATAAGTATAGTAAAGGTAGAGATACAAACTATGTAGTAGAAACGTAGGAAACGGTTCAAGATATATGAAAGGCGAATAAGTTCGTGGCAGGGTCATTGCGGTGGTGTAAAATGTGACAAAATTGTTTTCAGTATTTCGAAACAATTTTCCTCGCTCCCGGGGAAGTGTGTCGCACCGTCATATACAATTTCAATGTTTACGTCGCACGTTCACTGTATTTTCTATTCGGGAGCATCATTATGGTAAAATTTTCTCATACTGCAATATGTAACGGGAGCGTGAAGAATTCTGCTACATCTTGAAAATATTTTCGAGTAACGAACTTAAAATTTTTCTTGCATAATTATTTTTTCTTAATCGATTTCTATTAACAGGGAAATTTGTTTTGATTTTCATTTAAATACGGTCATATT